>SEYY01001861.1:95000-100000 GCA_009176605.1 Armadillidium nasatum | reverse complement strand
TTGAAAAGGGGCTTACAAGGGGATACACAATTTTTAGGCCCAAAGTTTAGTCGATAAATAGCTCTTCAATTTATTTTAATAACAAAATAAAATTCAAATATTGATACATATAACAAAATAATAATAATAATAAAAACAATAGTAAAGATAGCAATAATAATAATGATTGTAACAAAATTAATACTAACAAATATTGTCAAATCATGAAAAGAATTTTCAGAAAATTTTTTAATTATTAATCTTTAATCTTTATTCTTAATTCATTTTTCAGTTGCAGAGTTCATGCAAACAAATCATCGTATACTTTAATATGTATTAATTAATACAAAACTAAAGAGGATTTCTTGTGGGTCGAATTCATCCTCTGAGCCCAAAAGTAATTAATGCTAAGAATGATAAAAATAATAATAATAATAATAATAATAATAATAATAATAATAATAATAATAATAATAATAAAAATAATAAATAATAATAATAATAATAATATAATATGAGTTATAATAATAATAACTAAAAGGATCTTAGTATTGATTCTAAAACATATATCAGTAATAGAAATATAATTAAAGATATATCTAAGAATAGCGTTAGTAACAATAAAACAATAATAATAATAATAATAATAATAATAATGAAAATAATTAATAATAATAATATCACCTGCAGTAATAACAGTAAATACACTACAATACTGCTAGTGTATAATAATAGTGTAGTAATTACTGCATAATTATAATTATAATTATAATAATAATAATAATAATAATTAATAATAATAATAATTTAGCCTATAGGCCTTCTACCTTACAGAACAGTCACCACATTAGGCTTTCCCTTTCTTTTCAAAGTCACTTTACTACTACACACTGAAGCTACAATATTTTTGTAAAGTTTTTCAAACAATCTTCTCTTGTATACTTTCAATTTCCTTATTCCTTAGGCTTTATAACACATCTTTTCCCGATAACACTCTAATCAATAATAATAATAAGAATAATAATAATAGTAATAATAACCGATCTAATCAAATTGTTAATTATAATAATAATAATAAATCTATCCATCAATTAAATTGATCTTCTTTAGCCAAAGGATAATTTTTACAGATTTTATTTTTCACTTAAAATTATTTATAACTATTTTGAAAGTGAAATGGGCTTTAGGGGAAGATTACGTCCTCTGAGCCCATTAAATTTATATATCATAAACGGTTAATAATAATAATAATAATAATAATAATAATAATAATAATAATAATATTAAAAATAAATAGAAATGCCAGTAATAATAATAAAAATATTAATAATTGAAAACTGTGAACTATTAATTAATCGATGTTACTACTAACATTATCACCATTCTATAATTGCAGATTATAGTAATAATATTTTTAATAATTAATATTATTTAAAAGAGTATATAATAGGGATAAACATAAGTACTCCATTTACAGTATAGTTATAATTAATGTTGGGCGTAGCGCCCTACTTTTTTATTTAGTAGCGAAAAGTGTAGCAATTCTACAAAATTAAAGAGGTCAGCGATTTCAGTAGCTTTGCTACTAAATTTGAATTTGCAGATCGGTACTTGCTACCGCTATTCTTTTCCAGCTGAGTAAAATAAAAAAATTGGTAAACACACACACACACTCGCTATATATATATATATATATATATATATATATATATATATATATATATATATATATATATATATATATATATATATATATATATATATATATATATATATATATCACCAATAGCGTAGAATTCTCTTTCAATGCTTTTCGTGCTATAGGGCCAGGGTTCGATTCCCCTATATTAAACTTTAACTTCGATGTTTAATATATATATATATATATATATATATATATATATATATATATATATATATATATATATAATATATATATATATATATATATATATATATATATGTAATAATGGTGGTTAACAAAATCACATGCTAGGGGATAAGATGGTATATACTGGAAGGAATTTTCCTCACTTGACCAAAGGAGGGGAAATAATGTAGAAAGGATTATTTTTTAAGCTTTCAAAGTGCAATTCCGTCCCACGTACGCTCTAACGTGCTTGATGAGCTTTAGGTATTTATCCCTACCATACCTCAAAATCACAACATACTCGTACAACAACCATATATATATATATATATATATATATATATATATATATATATATATATATATATATATATATATATATATATATATATATATATATATATATATATATTATATTCAGTTGGCCATAGGTCTCCACTTATCCGGAATTATATTTATTTGCCTCATTTATTTTTTATTTGCTTAGGAAATTCTTATTTTTCTAAATATATAATTACTTTAACCTCAATTAAAGATATGTCTCACTCTTTCTTAGCAATGCATTTTTTGTAACTTATTTGTATACTTATAGGATTTGCTATTCTAACTATAATATTATATAAAGTAGCGGTAGCGCATGATCGCTACTATACTAATAGAGGTACCAGTGGCGGCGCTACGATATTTGTCTAATAATAACTTTTTAAAAGTTGCGCGCCCATCTCGGATTACAATAATAAAAATGATGTGAGTAACAATAAAAATAATGACGAGTTATAATAATAATAATAATAATAATAATAATAAAGAAATAAAAAAATAATAACAAATTAATATTAAAAATAATAACGTTAAAGGCAATGATAAAATTAACAATAATAAGTTTATTAATAATATAATAATAATGTAGGAGTAATATAAAACAATAGTAATAATAATAATAATAATAATAATAATAATAGCAATAATAAATAATAATAAAATAAAATAACTAATAATAATGATAATATAAAGTAATATAATAAATAAGTAAAAATAATAATTAATAATAAAAAAATAGTAACTAATAATAATAATAATAGTAGTTTTGTCAAAATTGTAGACTTTTAAAATAAGTAGAATAGTAAATTTGAGTTAGTATGAGAATAAGTGTGGAGAGGCTCGTTACCTTTCGAAGTATTTTGATAGCAAGTGATTTTTGGCATGTTTACGAAATGTAGAAAATGTTACTAGTTTTTGAATGTTTTTTGAAAGTTCATTTCATTGTTCAAGGCCCTTGTACAAATACAGCTTTCCGAGATTTTGTTAGTGTGTATATTGTTTCACCAAATGTATGTGAATTTGTGCTGGGCAGATGTGTTCTTATATTTTGTTTTTTGCATTAATAAATTTGTCAGTAGTTCATTTGACATTTCGTTTATGACTTTGAAAATGTGGGTAATAATAACAAAAACAATAATAATAACTAATAATAATGATAATAAGTTGATAAAAATAAAAATAATGATAACTAATAATAATAAAATTTTAATTTATTATTATTATTATTATTATTATTATTATGTATGTCACCCATGACAACTTAAAATTCATTAGCTTTTACCTATTACCTTCTAAATTTTATATTAAGAGCCTAAAAGCTTCTCATGTAACTTCAAACACTAATCCGTATTTAAAAAAGTCCAATAATAGATAATAAAATAATATAATCTTTGATATATGCTTTCAAATGGAAGATATTTATTTCTTTCCTAGAATTACTAATATTAACTTAAGCAATTATATAATAATTATAAGTATTATCTTCTACTTCATATATATATATATATATATATATATATATATATATATATATATATATATATATATATATATATATATATATATATATATATATATATATATATATATATATATATATATATATATATATATATATATAGCGCTTAATTCTGTTAGGGATACACCTTTAATTACTTTCTCTAATCGTATTAAAATAATATGAAAATGACTTCAAAATCTTTGATGATTTTGAAGCCATATAATCAATAATAATAAAATAATATAGTCACTATTATTAACTAAAAATAATAATAATTATATTATTATTATTTACCCCCACGTTAAAAATATGTATCGACATAGAAGAATCTGGGGGTTTGGGGGGGGGGGGAAAGAACGTTATTTTCATGTTTAAATTATGTTGATGATTTGCAATCTTGATAGTAAATATTAGATTTAATTTTAGCTCTATCTGTAAATACGAGAAATAGTTGAGAATCTTACACATATTATAGAGAAAGGGTTATGTTAGGGATAAAATAATGTTGTTGTTATTCTGTCGAGTATAATGCACAGAGAATCAAAATTTCTCCAAATTAAGAAATTTCAGCAGTTAGAATCACTTTTCTGAGGAACATAGTTTCTTCCAAATTTTCTTCAATGGTTGAAATTTTCTACTTCAAATTTTGAAATATTTTTAAAAAGTTTACAATAATTTCTACAATTGATTATTTTATTTTCATAATTCAACAGGTTTTTGTTTCTTCGGCAAACGAGAATAGTATTTTTTTTTTTTCAGTTTCCTCAAGTGAAGAAAAAAAAAACTCTTCTCGTTTGCCACAAGAACCAAAAAATCGTCAGATTTTGAAAATAAAATAATCAATTGTAGAAAATATTGTAAACTTTTTAAAAATATTTCAAAATTGGAAGTAAAAATTTTCCCCATTGAAGAAAATTTGGAAGAAACTATGTTTATCAGAAAAGTGACTTTTAACTACTGAAATTTCTTCATTTGAAGAAATTTTGATTTTCCTTATATACAACTTCCACACCATCTTTGAGATCACTTGAAACACTACATTACATTAAAAAATAATAATAATAATAATAATAATTATTATTTATTTACAGCTATTTATTTTATTTTTAAGGTAATTAATATTATGAAAATACTCATTACGTCAATGTAAAATAAGGAGACCAGCTGTTAATTATCTTTTAACTTCTGACCTTCAAATAGGAAAAAAAATCTCATCATTTTTATACAATAATACTTTGGCAATCTATAAAAACCCTTTTTCTTTGAAAATAATTTTACCCTTTCAATAATAATAATAATAATAATAATAATAATAATAATAATAATAAT
>SEYY01001861.1:85000-92500 GCA_009176605.1 Armadillidium nasatum | reverse complement strand
CAATAGAATAAACTTCTAAAAAGCATCCAAGAATCAGCAATACTTCCCACATTTCGTAAAACATGTCAAAGATCACTTGCTTTTAAAATACTAAAGAAGGTGTCCAGTAATCAGACTCTCCACATTTATTCCCAACTTTGACAAAACTGCTGTAATTATTATTATTATTATTATTATTATTATTATTATTATTATTATTATTATTATTATTATTATTATTATTATTATTATTTATTATTATTATTATTATTATTATTATTATTATTATTATTATTATTATTATTATTATTATTATTATTAAGTAGAACTATTAGATATTGTAATTTTAGTTTTTTTTGTTACTGCTATTATTTTTAAGAATAAAGTCATATCTTTATTATTTTTCATTATTATTACGATTAATATTATTATTGTCATTTTTATTTCAATCATTACTGCTTTTATTATTAGTTATTACTATAATTATGATTATTATTACTATTATTATTATTATTATTATTATTATTATTATTATTATTATTATTATTATTATTATTATTATTGTAATTATTTTTATAATTATTATTATTAGTATTGTTATTGTGATTATTATTATTATCATTATTCTCCTTATTCCTATTATTATTATTATTATTATTATTATTATTATTATTATTATTATTATTATTATTATTATTCTTATTCCTATTATTTGATATCATAATTATTGTAACAACTATTAGCTTCCAGATATTTTAATGTTATTATTACTAGTTACTTTCATTATTATCTTTAAGAAAGTAGTTTAGGTTAATATTATGGCTTTAAAAAGAATAAAAATTAAGTATCCAATGTTTGTTTCTTAGCTATAAACTTCATTTTAAGAATGATTGAAATTAATTTTGAATTAATTTACGATTTCGTCCCCCAAGAAGTCCATTTCAGTTTTGTATTAATACATATAAAGTATACGATTTTTGTCTGTACAACTTCTGTAACTGGAAAAATGAATAAAGATTAAAGAAGAAGAGGAATGAGAGAGAGAGAGAGAGAGAGAGAGAGAGAGAGAGAGAGAGAGAGAGAGAGAGAGAGAGAGAGAGAGAGAGAGAGAGAGAGAGAGAGAGAGAGAGAGAGAGAGAGAGAGAGAGAGAGAGAGAGAGAGAGAGAGAGAGAGAGAGAGAGAGAGAGAGAGAGAGAGAGAGAGAGAGAGAGAGAGAGAGAGAGAGAGAGAGAGAGAGAGCAATTTGAAGCTAAACCTTGACTTTTATAGTTTTTTTTTTTTAAATTTAAATATAATCACAATTTTATATAAAATTTAAAAACCATTAATTCATCATCACCTTTTTTTTCACCATAATTATAAAACGAATTATAAAATAATTATAAAAAGTAATAATGTTCACCACCTCATATTTACATTTTAAAAAACAAAACAAAATAAGAGAACTTATTTTCTTTTCTAAACTAAATAATTATTTCATATTAATTTTTCTTATTTTTTCGCTTTTTCCAATATATTAAAAAAAGTAATAAGGCGTATATAGATCTGGGAAAAGATTTCAATAGTAATATGGACGTTAAGACTTCTATAATTAGAAGAAATATGAAGAAATCTCAAAATATGCCCCACCATGCAATAGTGATATTTCGAGAAACTTTTCGCATTCCAACAAAACATTCTACCCTCGACCAACAAAATATTCTACACTCGACCAACAAAATATTCTACACTCCACCAACAAAACATTTTACACTCTACCAAAAAAATATTCTAACTCGACCAAAAAAACATTCTACACTCGACCAACAAAACATTCTACAATCGACCAACAAAATATTCTACACTCGACCAACAAAACATTCTACACACCAACAAAATATTCTACACTCGACCAACAAAGCTTTCTACACTCGACCAAGGGAATCATATTTTTATATTTTTCTCATTATATTAAAATAAATTCTTTAAAAACAGAATGACTCGCAAAATTCTGACTTATTTCTTTGGAAATTTTAGTTAAATTTACATGAAGTTTTGTACATGGCAAATATAAATGTATATATATATATATATATATATATATATATATATATATATATATATATATATATATATATATATATATATATATATATATATATATATATATATATATATATATATATATATATATATATATATATACCATCTGAAAGGAGAAAAACTCCAATTGGAGTTATTGAAGATTCGTGTTGGCTAAAAAGGTTCACTGACTGCTCTTCGCAACTCTATGGTTTGCACCTTTACATTTCGTCTATACAGCTGTAAAGTGTGATTTTTAACTTATGCTGTGGAACTCACTCAATGGGAGCATCTACAAGCACAATCTACTCTCTACCTGACACCTTTAGAAGCAAAATATTTAACTCGTATATAATACGTTTTTTTTTTGAAAATTCACAAAAAATGGCTGCTACGAATGGTGACTTGGGGTTATTTAGAGAGAGTATCAAATGATGATTATGCCAACGAATACTCCCTTCCTGATCGCCGTTTCAGAGTTCATGACCTCTGGTGGTTTGGTGATGCTGTTGGTAATCTGCCGAAATACTCTGCTGCACGTTAGTAAAAATCATAAATATATATTTTTTTTAATTTCCTCTCTCTAAACTTGACCATCTCTTCTTAACTAAAATTAAGGTGTTTCAACAGTTCAAAAGTGAATCATACTTTATTTTATTCTTCTGCTGCTTTCTTCTTCTATAAACTTGGATATTGTGTCATCATTTTAATATAACTAGACTAGTTGGAGCCAGAATTGGGCAGATATAGGTGTATATATATATATATATATATATATATATATATATATATATATATATATATATATATATATATATATATATATATATATATATATATATATATATATATATATATATATATATATATATATATATATATATTCGCAGTGCTTTTTTAAAATCATGCAGATCCAGATGTAATTTGTTTAATGTTACTGTGCGACAATTTACTTTTACGAATATGACTCAAAAAGTAAACATATCAGACTAAGCACACACCCACACACAAACACACACATAGTCACACACACACATATATATATATATATATATATATATATATATATATATATATATATATATATATATATATATATATATATATATATATATATATATATATATATATATATATATATATATATATATATATATATATATATATATATATATGTGAGAAATAGACTTGTTTTTTAGGAAACCGAATTTGTAGAATGAAAAGTAAGGCCAGAGGGATAGCAATTTTTATTTAACAACCGGACGTTTCTAATCTTAAAGATTCATCCTCAGGGAATCTATAATACTAATTAAAACACTTAAAATAAAATCCTAATGGCAAAAGTGGTAAGATACGCATTTCCTCAGTCAAAAATAACTCGTCGGCCTTTGATTTGAAATTGCAAATCTAGCTCGACCAGACCGACCTTACGCTCTTTCGTGAGGTCAATTTAGCAATGATGCAGTCTATGTACTTTCCTGACCCCTTTTTGAGTTTGCGACCCTATCACGGAGGGGTGTACTCGCCCGTCAGGACGAAGAATACCCCCTCTAAGGGTGCTTAGCCATCAACACCCCATTTTTTCAACCTTTTTCTTTACCCTGTTTTGAGCATTACCGTTATTCACGCTTCTTCCCTGTGATTGTTTTGGTGGCGTTTCCTACAAGTCGTGTAGTCCTAGGGGATATACTAGCCACAACACTATTTTATTATTAATCCTCAATTTGAATATTTCAACTTTTTTTCACTCTCTTTCCTGACGGGTTTTGGGTTTTTCCTTTTTCGGGTTTCCGGAGGTCGGAGACCTCTCCTGCTCTTTCCTGGAGGGTTTCTTTGACGCTCACGGAAGTACGAGAATGAGCAGCCCCGTCCGTTTTTGAGTTCCGGGAGACACAAAATCTTATTTTAACACAATGTTTTCGCTTTGGAGAACATCACACGGTTTTGACCCGCCACCTATAGCCTAAAGTATGAAGTACTTTATTTGATAATCACGTGTGATACATTCCCTGCCGCCAATAACCGTTTCAAATGGAAATAATCATAAAAAAAACTAGATTTCGAATTTTGATGGAGAAGTATTCGAACGCATAACCACTGGATCTGAAGGTTGTTGCTCTATCCACCTGATTACGAATGATTGGTTTTCAAGTAGTAAAATCTTGTTTTTGAGCTAAATATACCGATTTTTCGAATTATTATTTTCTTCTCAATTTGTTAATTTCAGTTAAAAATTAGCATTGAAGTACATGTTTTTTTATTTCACCTCTGGTGGGCAAAGGC
This sequence comes from Armadillidium nasatum, assembly GCA_009176605.1. Taxonomy (NCBI): domain Eukaryota; kingdom Metazoa; phylum Arthropoda; class Malacostraca; order Isopoda; family Armadillidiidae; genus Armadillidium; species Armadillidium nasatum. The sequence goes on along the minus strand of SEYY01001861.1, from coordinate 88,176 downwards.
CAGAGGCCTACTAAAATTTCCACCAGAGTTAGGATGACAGTCGAGAACCTGGTCAAATCAAAGGCCGACATGACCTGATACACGGCTTTTGAAGGTGTGAAAGTCACAAGAAGTTGGGAAAATACATGAAGGGAGTGTGTTCCAGACTTTACCAGTAGAGTACATGTAAGATTGAGCATAGCGGTTAAGTCTGGGGTCAGAGAGTTGGATAGAGAAAGGATGAGACTGTGTAGAAAGACAAGTCGCACGAGCCCTTCTCAATGGAGGAGGTATGCGACGAGAGTTCAGAAGAGCAGTGCCGTTGTAATAGCGATAGTATAGAGAGAGTGACGCAACAATTCGACGGGCAGAAAGAGACTGGAGAGAATTAGTGAGAGCAGGAGAGTTGATAAGACGAAAAGCCCTAGACTCCACCTTTCCAAGAAGAACTGTGTGAGTGGAACCACCTCAGATATGTGAGGGGTACTCCATACAGGGGCGAACAACACCCCTATACAGAGCAAGCAACTGGGGTGGTGTGAAGAAATACTGCTGGCGCCTCAGAACACCTAACCTCTTAGAAGCTTGTTTAGAAAAGAAAGATTATGAGAAAAAGAAACACCAAGAATACTAAAGAGATGAAGGTTTGAGTTGTGTATTTTTGAAGAAGATATAGTTGTGTGGAAGAATGTGTCGAGTAGAGAGATGGAGGAATTGAGTTTGATGGCATTGAAAACAACCATGTTTTCTCTGCCCCAATTTGAAATGCGAGATAGATCAGAGATCAGTTGCTCTAAGGCTACCTTCCTTGCGTCTATTAACTACTATTGGGTATGGCGCCTTTCAAATTGAAGAGTAATGAAGGGTGGAGTCATCAGCATAGGAGTGGATAGAAGATGAAGTAACAGAGAGAAGGTCATTAATGAAAAATAGAAAGAGAGTTGGGGATAGGACAGATCCTTGAGGAACACCACTATTTAATAGATTTATAGGAAGAACGATGGCCGTCTACAACAGCTGCTATAGAACCACCAGAAAGGAAATCAGAGAGATGGATAGATTCCGAAAAAGGAAAGTTTTGAAATAAAAGCTTTGTGTCAGACCCTGTCGAAAGCTTTCGATATGTCTAGCGCCACAGCAAAAGATTCACCGAAATGCCGAAGATCGGAGGACCAAGAGTCAGAGAGAAGGGAAAGGAGATCACCAGTAGAGCGTTTCTTACGAAAGACATACTGGCGATTAGAGATAAGATTAGAAGAATTAAGAAGTTTCCAAATTTTCCTGTTCTAAGAGCATATATATATATATATATATATATATATATATATATATATATATATATATATATATATATATATATATATATATATATATATATATATATATATATATATATATATATATATATATATATATATATATATATATATTATATATATATATATTATAAGAATTAAGAAGTTTCCAAATTTTCTGTCTAAGAGCTATATATATATATATATATATATATATATATATATATATATATATATATATATATATATATATATATATATATATATATATATATATATATATATATATATATAGGGACCGACCGGGGCCGGGGTCACCCAAATTTGGCCGGGGCCGGGGTTGCCTAAAATTTGTAAAGAGGTCAAACAAAAGCACTGAAATTTTACTTTAAAAAAATTAAATATATATTTAATTGAGGTTTATTTAATTATAAGAAAGGCGTAGAATAGCCAACATTCATTCATATTAATGATTATAGCATTTTCTCCGAAAAAAAATTCAGAAAATTACGGATTTTGAATAATAAAAAGTACAAAAATTAAAAAAAAATTTTTTTTTTTTTTATTCAAAATAGTGATTTAACAGCTTTACATAGGTAAGACACTAAAGTAAAGTTTGAAAAAATGTAAGATATAAAATTATCAATATAACCTGTATTTATACATATCATTGTTATTTTATTGCTATGTATCAAACTTGCATCAATTAGCTACATTATTTCAAATATTATTATTTTGTTTATATTTTCAGTCAATATAGTTAAAAGATCAGCTTCAGCAGTATGGGAGTACTTTACAATGTCAGAAAATTAGAAGAGGACCTCCGGGTGCTACAAGTAAAAAAATTTCAACTAAATCTTATGGGGTATCAAAAATCAAAACACAAAGATAAAGATTCCCTAGCAGAAAATGAGCGGTCAAAAGAAACAGAAAAAAAAGAGAAAATTTTAAAAAAGCAAGAAGAATAATCTTAATTTTCTTATATTTTGTTTGAAAAAAAGTTTTTTTTATTATTTGGCTGATTGAGCTGAAATTTTCAGGGTATATACATTTTTTTTCAAAGTTCTGAAATGATTTCGAGCATTTTTCTGAGTCTATAACGGTTTGAAAGTTATTTGGACCCAAAGTTGAAAAAAAATGAATAGCTGGGTCAAACCACTGGTCCACATGAGCTGAAAATTTAACTGAATAATCTTGGCCCCAATTTCTTGCATTGGTGAGAACAGATTTTTGAAATCACGTCTAGAAAAAAAAGTTACAAGCACTTGAATATTTTTTTTGCAAAAATCGTACCCTTTTTTAAAAAAAAATTATTTAAAAATAAAACGCTACCTACTAATTTCTTTATTTTTGGATATTGTTTTGAGGAGGAACAGGGCACATTATATATATATATATATATATATATATATATATATATATATATATATATATATATATATATATATATATATATATATATATATATATATATATATATATATATATATATATATATATATATATATATATATATATATATATATATATGTGTGTGTGTGTGTGTGTGTGTGCAACGATGTTATTTGCTCTCGTGTCTCTAATTTGGAGTCTTCTGAATTCTCTACTTTATGACTTAAAGCTCTCTTGCAATTCTACTACTAAATTTATTTGTTCTGTCTATTTATCTCCTAATTCTGTTGAATATCCAAAATTCTTCGACTATTTAAACTCCAAAATAGAGCACATTCTTTCTTCTCCTTTCTCCGAAATCATCATTTTAGGTGATTTCAATGTTCACCACAGCCAATGGCTTTTATCTAGTTCTCATGATCCAGCCGGTGAACTCGCCTACAACTTTTCTATCCAGAACAACCTTGAGAAGTTGGTGCAACTCCCTACCCATATCCCTGCCCGCCTTGC
>SEYY01001861.1:75000-80000 GCA_009176605.1 Armadillidium nasatum | reverse complement strand
GGAAATTTGTAGACGAGAAGCAACTCTAGAAACAAAAGAGGGAGCAGATTTGAAATGAGTACAAAAATGGAGAGTTGAGTCTTCGGCATAAAAATGAATGTAGTTAGAGGTGCAGCTAAGAAGGTTATTGATGAAATATAGGAATAAAGTAGGGTATAGAACAGAACCCTGAGGCACACCACAACTGACAGGAAATGAGGAAAAGGTCGCTCTATCTACAAGTGCCGAAATGGAACGATCTGAAAGAAAACTAGACATGAGTGCGCAAAGAAGAAGGAAATCCAAAGGAAGGGAGTCTTTGGCTAGAGGCCAGAAATTTTTATCAGTAGGAGAACCAAGGATGTCAGTCCACTTCCTTTTAGTGAAAACACGCTTGGTTCGTTGAAGTATATCTCTACAACGATTCCGAGCAGAATGAAAATTAAAAGGAGTGATAGGAGAAAAGGAGTTTTTTCTATTCCGATAAACACTGTCTCTTTCCTGAATGACAAGAGAGCAGGCGTCATCAAGGCCATGGAATTTGGGGAGAGAATGATTTAGTCAAAGAGGGAATGAACCTGCTCATCTCATCAGATATTACGGCTCCCACTCTTCGGCGGATACTGAAGCATCCACAGTGTCAAAGCAGGATTCATTCCAAGAATAGTTGGCGAAGAAGCGATACAATGCTCACCAACTATCCCGGTCAAAGTGCCATAAAGTACGTTGAGGGCAGGGTGGAGCTGATGGAGAAAAGGGTTATCCTTAAGAGTTATCAATTACCGATAGGAGGGAAAATGGTAAAATTATAACGAGAAGGAGTAGTGTGCTTACGAATTGGTTAAGTCGATCTGAAATTGCTCCAGATCGTTAAGAATCCTGAATGATTTAGCTTCCTCTCCACCTGTATCAGGGTAAAAGGAGCCCATCCTCTTAGTGTTGTGTACATTGAAATCCCTTAAATAGATTAGCCTTTGGATTGGAAGAAATAACAGTCTCGTGTGAGGTAGTGAGATATTCAAAAAGAATCAGAAAATCTGTTTCATTAGGGAAACAGTGACAAAAACCCAAGATAGTGGTAGGAAGAAAGATTTTAATCCATAGTATATCGAAATTAGTACATTCAAGATTTTCGAGACGTGTTACTGTAGTGTTAATGTTTATATATTCACAGACCCCACCTTTAGGGTGAAAATTGTAAAATAAATTTAGAGATATTCAGATTACAAGGAATCCCTAGATAACTAGGTCTCAGACCAGAAGTAGAATGTTTGGATTAGAGGTAGAAAGGCGATGGTCATCAAATGCGAAATTAGCACGTAGACCACTGACAAAGTAAATAGAAAACCCACGCCTGCGCCCACCCCCACCCACATCCCAATGACCTCGAACATGAGGACTTGCCATTCAGAATAACAACCACAAACACTAGTTCAGACTCAAGCAACAATAAATTTAAATAATAATAATTACACAAACATAAAAACTTTTAAACCCTTTTAAAATAAATAAATTTATTGGAATCGATAAAAACTATGAAAAAGTGCGATAAAACAAACTATACTCTATGAAAAAACTAAAAAAAAACTAAATAAAAAAATAGCGTTAACCTAAATACTACCTACAACTTGTTAAGTCAAAACTAAAGAAAAAAAAAAACACTTATATTTTTTAAACGTAGCAAACATTTGTTACGGTTGTAAAAACCTCGTTTAAGATAAATAAATAAAGATCACTTAATGGGGGATAAGATAAAATAATAATTAAGTATAAAAACATAAAACATAAAATCTTCTCATTTCCACTAAGATGAAGCACAACTTGACACCACGGAGTCAAAAAGTAAACTTTGCTGCAGTTACCAAATTTATGGTGTGTGTATGCATGTCAACCATAAGTTTTTAAAGTAATTAGTATATATAGTATTTAAATTAACATATATAGAGGAACTGTTCTGGATTTTTAAACTGTATTAATATACACCATTCAGTAATGGTACGATGCTATCTATCTATAAATCTTAATCTATCTATCTCTCTCTCTCTCTCTCTCTATATATATATATATATATATATATATATATATATATATATATATATATATATATATATATATATATATATATATATATATATATATATATATATATATATATATATATATATATATATATATATAACATAGAAAATTATAATAACAAACAAATATGTCAATTACAAAGCTCCTAGTTTTTTTTTTCTTCATATTTCACAAACTTTAATTTTATACACTGCAATTTATTCTCTCTCAGAAAAAAGCTGGATTTTAATTTTTTTTCTTTAACTTATTAGAACTACAACAATAAAGCCATTTCATAGAGTATCTTAATTTATAAATAATTTTTAAAATTATATATTTAAATTTGAGGATTTTTTTTTTTTTTTTTTTTTTTGTAGTCTGTTATTTCTAATATAAAATAATATATTATATAAATGTAAGTTTTATTTTATATATATATATATATATATATATATATATATATATATATATATATATATATATATATATATATATATATATATATATATATATATATATATATATATATATATATTAAAGAAGTGTGCATTAGTTAACAGAATTAGAAATACTACTATTAAAAAATTTGATTTTTCCATTTTTGATTGGGAAAAATTTGTTTAATAATAATAATAATAATAATAATAATAATAATAATAATAATAATAATAATAAATAATAATAATAACAATCAATAATAATAATAACAATCAATAATAATAATAAGAAGAAGAAGAAGAAGAAGAAGAAAATAATAAATAATAATAACAATTAATAATAATCATAAGAAGAATAATAATAATAAATAATAATAATAATAATAATAATAATAATAATAATAATAATAATAATAATAATAATAATAATAATAATAACAATAATAACAATAACATTAAAAATAATAGTATATTTATTTACATTCTTGTTTCATTATATTTTATTAAATTAAATAAATAAAAAAAAAAAAAAAAAAAAAAAAAAAAAAAAAAAAAAAAATAATATATATAATATATATATATATATATATATATATATATATATATATATATATATATATATATATATATATATATATATATATATATATATATATATATATATATGGAGAGAGAGATGCAAAAAGAACGTTTTTTATACAAATTTCTTTTTATGACATTTTACATTATTTTCATTTCATTATTACTCAAGGTTTTTACTTCTCTTCCTTCTCTATTTAAATACACATGATTAAACTTAAATCTTTTTATGTCGTCATATGCTCACTTCAATATAAAAAAAAACTTTACATTAGGAAAATTTTTTACATTTTTGTTAAAAAAAAAAAAAATCTACTTTTTCAAATACAATTGTGGTTTTAAAAGACTGTATCGGAGTCTTTAATAATTGTAGTAATGTATCGCTAGAGCTTTCGGGCTTGACAACTGACATAGACAAGGTCATATTCCTTATCAGGAAATATATTTTTTTCTTTTTCCACATTTTTAGCCTATTTCAAGTTTCAATTTTCTTTCACTAAAATATGACTCAATATTATCTACTGATATACAATAAAAAGCATGGCAGGCGGGGTATGGAGTCCCCCACCACGAGGGGCGCAGCCCCTCACAGCGGATCTCTCTTATATCTTATGTATATTCATTATATATAATTCATAATATAGGTAGGTAACTGAAGGACCTGCTTGATGGGATTTTTAGCCCCGTCCTCCAACTTTGCATCGGGATATTATTCGCTGCCAGTCATGTATTTATAATATTGTTGTTGATAATAGATGGAAGTAGCCAAAACGTTGACAGACAATTTCAAAAACGAGTAGAGTTGTTTAAATCGTCGACATTATCTTGTGTCCAAAACATCAACATTTTATTTTCTAAAATTAAAGTGGTTGACAACTATTTTTCAAAACTCAAATCGTCGACACAGTAAATCGTAGATAGATAGATAGATAGATAGAGAGAGAGAGATAGATAGAGAGAGAGAGCTTATATTAGAAAAAATCGTTTGCTATTTCTGAAACTAAAAAAAAAAAAAAGTTTATCAAAAAAGAGTAGACAATGCTAACGTCCTGTAGGTCTTACTCTTAACATTAACACCACTTACGAGTCAGTGGCCATGCATTTGTAATATTGTTTATGTCGTACTCTCAACATAAAAATAATAAATAATAACAATAATAATAACAATAATAATAATAACAATAATAATAATATAATAATAATGAGCCTAAATGTTAATGAGCTAAAAACTACTACTACTACTACTAATAATAATAATAATAATAATATAATGCTAATAGGCTTAAATAGCTATAAAAGCAAAACTTTTAGGTAAGTTTTCAAAATATCAGTAATAACATCTGTATTAAGTTATAAGCAAGAAAATATGTTTTTGAACGGTGTCGATCAATTTACATGTCGACGATTGGGTTCAAGCTTCATAGTAGCTAACAAAATATTTAAAATATTTATATGAAATATTTATAGGCTTAATTAAAAATAAGGTAAAATTAAATAAAATAAAACAAATGCTTATTCTATCATTACTGATTGGCCAATCACTTTTTTTTCCAATTTGAACAAAAATTTTACCCGAATATCGAGTTCCATCCCAACTGTTCCCAAACTTGATATTTATATTAAAATCCCATATCTTGGCACTCTATCTCCTTTACTTAATAAAGATATCCGACTTCTCCTACTTCGCCACTTCCCTCAACTAAATCCTCATCTCATAGGCATCAACTCTTTCTCTATTAAATCATTTTTCTCGTACAAAGACAAACTCCCCCTGATGCTCAGATCATCTGTGGTTTATATTTTTCAGTGCGCAGGATGCAACTCCTGCTACGTAGGCCAAACTGGCCTACAATTAAAACTACGCATCTTCAAGCATCTCGGCATGTCATTCCGTACTAATCTTCCCATTTCCACTCCAGAACACTCTCCCATACGCAACCACGCCAT
>SEYY01001861.1:57500-62500 GCA_009176605.1 Armadillidium nasatum | reverse complement strand
AATATATATATATATATATATATATATATATATATATTATATATATATATATATATATATATATATATATATATATATATATATATATATATATATATATATATATATATATATATATATATATATATATATATATATATATATATATATATATATATATATATATATATATATATATATATATATATATATATATATATATATATATATATATATATATATATATATATATATATATTGAGATTCAGTCTAGAAAGATATACTTAATTATATAAGTGCAATGAAGAATTTAATTGAAATATTTCTTTACATACATATGAGAGTTTTTAGACACAATCCTTAAAAATGACAGAATAGAACTTATTGATGAAATACAGATAATTTACGTCTATTAAAGCTTAATACCTTTTATTAAAAAGATGAAAAAAGCTTCGAAAAATGAGTATCTTTATGCAAAAGAGTATTGTGATTGCGATATGAATAAAATATTGGAATTATGACCACTAAAATCTACCAAATATTAAGACCTAAAAATTCTAAGAAAGAAGCAAGTCCAAAATCGACACAGACACTTTAAATAAACTTTTGAATATATTTACTATCAATCAATTAAAATTTTGAACAAAGTATCACTCTATCGAAGCTTGAACAACCAACACTTTATACACTACAGTTAAATACATTTATATTATTTCTTTTTAGATACAGTGATTTTGAAGAGATTTTGCACTACTATATTCAAACAACTTCTCATACCAGTGTCTCAGTTAGTTAATCTCTCTCTGACAATCTATAAATGTGTATTTGTGTATATGTTTGTACTTGTATGTAAGTAAGTGTGTGCACATACGTGTTTGCATGTGCTCTTATTCTTGCATGCAAAATGAGGTACATTTCCTTCGTTTATTTAAATGTCTTAAAAATTTCCTTATTATTGTTTTTATTATACAAATTATGTCATTACTATTTTTAACATTTTATTCATTAATGTTTTTTTTTTTTCTCTTATTATTTCATTTTATATATTTACATTTTCCTTTTATCTCTGAATATTATTTATTAAATTTTTCAGATTATTATTATTATTAATTGATTATTATTATATTTATTATTATTATTATTATTATTATTATTATTATTATTATTATTATTATTATTTTTATTATTTATTATTATTATTATTATTATTATTATTATTATTATTATTAACAATAATTAGTTTTTATATTCATTTTTTTTTTATTAATAGTTACTATTAATTGTTATTATTATAATTCTTAATTTTTTTTTCTCCTATGGTGGGCAAAGGCCAGAGGTCTACCAAATTCCACCAAAGTTGGGGAGAACCAAGAAACCAAGGCCAAATTAAAGGTCGACATTTCATGAGACACGGTCTTTGAAATTGCACAAATCAAACGAAGTTGGGAAAATAGATAAATGAAGTGTGTTCTAGTCTTTACCAGTGGAATATATGTAAGAATGAGCTTATCAGTTAAGTCTTGGTTCAGAGAGTTGGATAGAGGATGAGCCTGTGTAAAAAGGAGTATTACAAGAGTATACACGACTAGAGAGTTCGGAAGAAAAGTGTCCATTGTAATAACAATATAAAGAGAATGAATAAAAGAATTCGACAGGTAGAAAGAAATTGGATAGAGGTAGTTAGAGCAAAAGTGTTAATAGGTTGAAAAGTCCTAGACTCCATCTTTTCAAGGAGATCTGTGTGAGTGGAATCGTCCAAGATGTGTGGAGCGTACTCTAACAGATAAACAGCATTTTTATAAATTGCAAGCTACTAGGGTCGTCTCAAGAAATTCTGAAGGTGCCTCAGAACAAATAACCTTTAGGAGCTTGCTTCTTTATAAGATAAGTAATCTGATCCTTTCAAGAAAGATAAGGAAAAAATTAAGTACCAGTGTATTAAGGTTTAACAAAGATTCGAATTGTGTTTTCGAAGATGTTATAGTTTGGTGGAAGATTAATGTCGAATAGAATGATGAAAGAGCTGAGTTTTTGAGACATTGAAAAAAGTCATATTTTCTTTCTCATGAAGAAAGCCAGTGTCTGCGGTGTACATTGAAACCACCCAAAATAATGATTACAGAGAAAGGAAGAGAGAGAAAGTTCTCTATTTTGGAGTTCTGATAGGCCTAACTGAAGTATTTTTAGGATAATCAGCACAGTTAGGAGATACAAGAAGAAATAAATTATCATTATTATTATTATTATTATTATTATTATTATTATTATTATTATTATTATTATTATTATTATTATTATTATTATTATTATTATTATTATTATTATTATTATTATTATTATTATTATTATTATTATTATTATTATTATTATATTTAAAGACGATTCCTCCCTCCCTAAAAACTACAGACCAATATCCATTACACACGATTAGCAAAATTTGTGAAAAAATAATATTCGAGCGGCTGACCGAATATCTCACCTCAAACTCAATTCTTAGCAATTTCCAGTTCGGTTTCAGAAAAGAACGTTCAACTTCGGACGCGCTTTATCTGTCTGACTGAAAAACTTTGCAAAAATTTAGAAAATGAAGACTCGTCCTCCCTTCTGTTACTGGACTTTACCAAAGCGTTTTACACAGTAGACCAACGATATCCTATTAACCAAACTAAATAAACTGGGTTTCGATGGCTTAAACTTACAATGGTTTAAAACTTTACCGAAAGGTAGAAAACAATACCTAAAGTTGGGTAATATACTTTCTAACACACAACAAATAAAAACTGGTGTTCCACAGGGGTCCATACTAGCACCACTTTTATTTTCAATATATACAAACGACATAATAAACTCACACAACTCCTCCTCTGTCTCGTTCGCAGAAGATATATAGTATCTATACTGATCAATGACAAGAACCCTGAAACACTCTCCAAAAAAGTTGAAAGCACTTTAACAAACATCACGAAGTGGATCGATACAAATAAACTATCATTAAGCATACAAAAAACCTCTTACATTATAATAAACAACAAAAACGTAGGAAATAATTTTAAAATTAAACTAAACGATATTGAACTAACCCATACAAGTAGTGCAAAAATCCTGGGAGTCATAATAGATGAAAACTAACATTTAAAGAACATAAACACATTAGTAAATAAACTAGCAAAGTATAGTACATCCTTGTAAAATTAGCAAAATCCATTCCACTGTATGTACTGCGAAAAATATATTTTGCGCATATTCACCGCATATTCATTCTATCATTCTTTACTGTCTCTCCGTATATGGAACAACACCAAAAACAAACACACATCAAATCATAACTATGGAAAACAAATCACAAGGCTCCTCAGTGGCAGCAGAGATTTTTATAGTCATACACCACCTTTATATTTATTAAAAAAACTTAACATGTTGCAATTTGATCATCTTCTAAATCTCTCTCTCCTAAAGGAAATACACAAAGTAATAAACAATAATACAAGCGAATTCCTAAAAACGAAAAATCTAAATAATCAAACTGAACGAGGAGTAATCCTACGAAATAACACCAACCTAAAAACTCCTCTCTACAAACTTACTAAAGCACGACAGGAAGCTACACCTCCATCATATTATACAATAACCTCTGAGATGTTTTAAATATAAAAGGTCAATAAAATCATATGCGCACAAAATTAAAAAATGTACATAAATTCGTACTGATCTGTTATTATTATTATTATTATTATTATTATTATTATTATTATTATTATTATTATTATTATTATTATTATTATTATTACTATTATTATTATTAATATTACAATTAAAATTAGATGTTCTACAGTAATCACTAATATTATTATTATATTGATTATTATTATTATTATTATCTATCATTACTATCGTTATTATTATTATCGAAAATTTTTACTATAAATAGCAGTAATCTCAGTGGTGCTGTTGCATTTTATTACTATCATTCTAATCTTAATATTTTCATCACATATGTAATTATGATTATGATTATTATTTTTATTATTATTATTATTATTATTATTATTATTATTATTATTATTATTATTATTATTATTGTTGTTGTTGTTGTTGTTGTTGTTGTTGTTGTTGTTATTGTCATGACTATAAATATGCATAATCAGAATAATAATAATGTTAATAATATTATTATTATCGTTATTATTACTATTATTTTTACTATTATTACTATCAGCATCATCATTCCTACTATTACCATTGTTCATTAAAATTAATTTTTATTTTATTACTATTATAATTATTACTATTATTATTATTATTAGAGTAAATATCATCATTTCTATTATTGTTATTATCATTATTATTATTGTTAGTATTTTGTAGTAAACATCATAAGTAACGTCTCTGTTATTGTTAATGCATGATTGACGCTACCATTAATATTTCTAGAGTTTTGTTACTTTAGTAGTAAAATATCATAACTTGTAGTTGCTAAAAAAATTAAAATTATATATGTATTAATCATTGGGGCTCAAAGGAAACCACAGTGTTTTCCCCTAGCAGCCCCCTTTCAGAGAACTGAACAGTCACAATATTATTATTAAGATTATTATTAAATTTAGTAGTATAGGACCTACTATTAAACTATAAACCTGTAAATGTACCATTTCCTGAATAAAGTTTTGTGAAATTGTGAAATTTTTATTATTATTATTATTATTAGTAGTAGTAGTAGTAGTATTATTATTATTATTATTTACTAAATAATTAAAATTATGATTTACTATTAAAAATTATCTTACTTCTATAAACGTACTATGATTACACATATTTCATAATAAATATAGTAATCGGTATTAATCTAATAATGTCTATATCTCTTTTAAAAATCAAAATCAATCAAATTAAAAAATATATCGATTAAATTTGAAAAAAAGTATCGATTAATCGAATAAACGGTAAAATCGTTCCAATCTATATAATGGAAAATTATATTGAGTAAATAGATCAATTATTATCATTATCTCTTTCGGAGAATT
>SEYY01001861.1:45000-52500 GCA_009176605.1 Armadillidium nasatum | reverse complement strand
GAGCTTAGGTTTATCCATACGCCCGAGTAGGAGTGACATGAAAAGACTATGCACATCATCACAGTACCCTACTAAACGGGAGCGCGATAAAACGTAATACCAATTCTTAATCGGATCAGCACACATATAAATATAGTTTATCAAAGACAGAGCGTAAGCTTATAAGGCACAAGTTTTGTCAAAGTCAACATAGTGGTTGGAGAGAGTAGCACATTAATACTGGTTAAACCGGCATATGCTTCTTAGTATTTACTTAGCGAGATCAGGAGAGCTGCCTGAGGAGCTCCTTTTAGAACTGAGTAACAAGTTTTGGTTTAACTGTCTATAAATAATTTGTAGTATGACATACGAGGTAAAAAATGGTATCATTATTTATTGTTATACCGTATACACGGATAAAGGATAAAAAGTACACATGCAGCATTACTTATCAATTTTTATATATTATACATAAAATGAGTACAAAGTAGATAAATATACGTCACCATACTATTTGGAAGAAACATTAACTAGAAGTAATAAGAGAGAGAAATATTTGACGTTTTGTGCTAATACAAGTATAAGATGATGAAGGATATAACAGATACTAGAAAAGTGTATATGAGTAGTTAATGAGAATTAAAATTTAGGTTATGATACAGCGCACGAAATTAACTGTAGGAGGGAAATTTGGTTGTTTACGAAATTATTGAGATAATGAGCGAATGACTCTACTATTCTTACAAAGCCAGAGTTGCTGGAGAGGATAATTAAGATTCCGAGCGAGGAACACGTAGACAATTCAGGTTAGGTATCAAAGTAAAGGATTGTGCAGATTTATGTTCTAAGAAAACCAAGGATGCGAATATTAATGATAGAAACGCTACATCCATCACTCAAAGTCATATATAATAGGTAGTCAAATTCAAGTAAATTAAGGAGAGACAAAAGCATCAATAGCGTGATAAGATTTGATGTTGCCAAGACGAGCTATATTGTACAAATCGATATGTATTGGTTAAGAATACAGAACATTTCGCAAATTGAGGTAATTCAGAGTAGAAATGGTAATATAATAAGATTATATGGATCATTAGAATAGAAGAAGTGCAACTAAGGTAAAATCTAAAATGGGTATGGCATGTGTTAGTAGCTTGTGACGAGTACAGGCCGAAGACAAAGTATCGAAAGTATAAAAATGTAGCTTGGAAAGAGGCAGAGTCACGCGAGTACTCATACAAATTGAAACCGCATACCAATAGAAATGACATCGGAGTTATCCCGATCCATACGAGAAGAGGCTGTAAAACACATAGTACTTGCTCTGCAGAATATGTCAATGTAATTATATATCTAATAAAATATATTATAATTAAATATATCATATATATATATATAATTATAGTATATAATATATTTATTATATAATATAATATATATTATATAATAATATATATATATAATATTAATATATATATATTAATATTTAAACTATAATATATAATATAATTAAATATAAATATTTATTATATATATATAATAATAATATTTATAATATTATATATATTTATATATATATATATATCAATAATACTATTTACTCATAATATATATGTATATATATAATGTTAAGGACAATATTAATAGTTCAGTTTTCATATAATAATAGCTAACATTAATTTAATTATGTTGTAGAGTCAGTGAGAAAGGTTTTGTCTAACACTATTTCACACACAGTATATATATATATATATTTCTCATATAGATTATGTTATTTAATATATATTATTAATAAATTTAGCATAAATCCCTATATATACAGGTAAATACAGTATTATAAGATATATAGAATATTATTTCTAACTCTAGAAACTTATTAAAAATATTTTGTTTATAAAAAAATAAAAAAATAAGAACAAATAATATAATAAAAAATATAAAAAATAAATTAATTTGAAAAAAAAAAAAAAAAAAAAAAAAAAAAAAAAAAAAATTATTTTTTTTTTTTAATATATTTTTAATATTTTTTTTGTTCATTACTAATAACAAGTAAAAATATAACATAATTTAATTCATTAATTTCAACTGTATTATTGTATTAAGAAGACACGCAGATATAGAATTAGTATATTAACTTTAATATTATAATATATATATCTAAAATAAATAATGAGATGGGAAATATAGATGAAACAATCAAATCATAAATTATTAATTAATAATATATAGATATATATTAATATAATAATAATATAAATAAGTATTATATAAATCTATTATATATTATAATATTAATTATTATATATAATATATAATATATCATATTAATATTATATATACTATATTATATATAATATTATAATATTTATAATATAATTAAATAATATATATATAAATATTATTATATTAATATTTATATATATATATAATAATAATATATATATATATATATTATATATATAATTAATAATATATATATATAAACTATAATTATATATATATTATATATATATATTATATATCTAATATATTATTAGTAGTTTATATCAGATAATTCTGATTATGTCGAGTATTTTTCAAACCAATAAAATTCCATGTCATTGTATATTGATTTATAAAGTAGGTAGAAATGTAAAAGATAGTATCTTACAATATTATTTCCTCAACTACCTAACATCTAAATAAATGGAGGAATTATATCAAATGGGTATATGCAATAACCTCACTTACTTATGAGAATGTATCAGGACTAAAAAATTTATATAGAGATAGAATTATAGTATAGTTGAAGGATGACCCTTTATGTAACCTTCGGCTGTTAATATTATTTCTCTCATCCTTGTTGCCAATTAAGTAAAATTTCAAGTAAATTCTTGAGAACCCCATATAATCTAACACAAAGAAAATCACCCCGTAACAAATATAAATTATGAAATTTATAATAATAGAGAGCTACATTATTCGCGAGCGAGGAAAAAAAGTTTCATCCTTTGTACTAATAAAATTTTCGAAATACAATTTTATTTTTCAAGTTTCTAAAATTTGATGAAATTTTCAAAAATGAACCTATTAATTTTCCAAGTTTTTAAAATAAATAAATTTCACATCTATCATAAATTTTTCTTTTTTTAATCTCTACAACAAAACATTTCCACATTTAAAGCGAGATTTTTTTTATCTAAACATTCATCATAGGTAAGAAGGTGAAAATTCGAATGAAGTGTTTCTCCCTCAGGGAATCGAAACCCCTTATTACTCGATATAGATAATAATTATAATATAATATTCCATTACCTTCATAAATATTATTACGCTATTTAAAAAAAAAAACGTTTTTTAAAAAAAAATTTTTTTTATTTTATTTTTATTAATAATAACAATAATTAAAGTTATTATAACTAAAATAATAATAATTATGAATATAAAAAATAAAAAAATAGGAGATAATAATTTAAAAATTAATCTCAGAAAAAAATATAAATTAAATTAAAAAAATTAATAAATTAATAATTAATTATTTATGCTTATAAATTAGAAAACTATTTATGCCATTTTAATGAGAATATTTTGAGGTTAAAGTTCATTTCGTAGCAGAACTTTTAAAAATATAAGGAAATATATTATATAAATATAAAAAAATTATAACAGATAATACTAATAATAGATAATAATAATACATATATAATAATAATAATAATAATAATAATAATAATAAATAATAATAATAATAATAATAAATCTTCAAAATCTGCAGCAAGCAAAAGTTTGTTAAAAAAATAAATCACTAGCGCATAAAAATTATCTTTCTCTTAACCTTAAAAAGATAGCAACTGCCCTTCTCCCTCCCTACTCTCTTCACATCGCTCTCTTCCATCATCCACTCCCTCCAGGGCATTAGCCTTTCTTGGAGGCATCATATATACTACCTATCTCTATATCTCTATTATATCTATATTCTACCTACCCCTATATCCCTAATATACTTTCACTTCCCTACCTATACCACCCTACGCCTACCCACATCACTACCATAATTTTCCTCACCTTCCTCCCTATTATACCCTAACTAATACACACTCATCTATCATAATAACTTATATATACCACATAAGAAATAAGGAGGACATATTTCTGGAGAACTTACATTTGAGTTAATTTATTATGTTTGGATTAATTTACAACATATGAAGCTGATCCTCAATTTTCCTATATAAATAAATAAATAAATAATTTAGATCAAGAATTACAAAAGTCTTATAATTGATATTGAGATTCTAGAAATAATCATAAACTTATTTGAGATTATTTCATTTATATTATACTACATTCATACTCCTTCTATTTTTTAACATATTATTTTACCAAACTTAACTTACTCACTTGGATAATTTAATCATCCTTAGATCAAATTCACTACACCTAACGTCATTGTCATACTGAGGGAGACAAAGTAAAAGACGATAATTTATACCCATACAATCTTATTATAAATAATTAGAATAAATAACCAATTTTCCACCATTTTAGCCATCTATTTCATAATTTATATATATAATAAGTAATATAACATACTTTTACAGGATATGAATTATGAGTTAATTATTACATATAGTCGTGATAAATTTATAATTCATATTTACATTCCACGTCGTTCATAAGAAAGAGAAGTCGCTTCCCACCATTGTTCTAAGTTATTCACAAAACACAATATAACGGTAAAATAAGCCAACCAAACTAAAAGGGGCAATCAATTCCGGCGTTCATAAGGACCACCATTTGTAATCGTTAGTTGATCTTGGTTATAAACAACAAAGAAAAGGCAAGAAGTAGACAGGCGACTCCTTAAATAAGTACATTTATTAGCAATTATATAAATAAATAAATAAATTTTCAAAGTTTTTTTTTCTAACTTATTTCAGTCTGTGAGGTGTGTGAGTGTGTGTGTGTGAAAGAGAGAGAGAGAGAGAGAGAGAAAGAGAACAAAAAAAGAGAGAGAGAAAGAGACAGAGAAAGAAAGAGAGATAGAGAGACAGACAGACAGACAGACAGAGAGAGAGACGAAGAGAAGAGAAGATTGAGATGGAGAGAGAGAAAGAGAGAGATGAGAGAGATAGAGAGAGAGATAGAGAGAGAGATAGATAGAGAGAGAGAGAGAGAGAGAGAGAGAGACACATTTCAGTTGGATTTGTAAAGCATGAAATAAGCAAGACTAGAGAATTGACTTTAAGAATTTATTTCTCTTTACATCTCAAATTTCTGTTATTATAGAAGTAAATGAAGTTTATCAGCACGAACGTCATGAAATTAAAATTACATAAAATTACAATAATTATTTAATTTCTACCTTCCTTTTTTAATCTGAAAAATGATGTTATTTCAGTAGAAGTCAAATCTCCGCAATTTAGAAACTATTTAAACTAAAGAGCATATAAAAAGGACTTCAAAGTATTTTAAAATGTAGCTCTACCCAAAAAAAAGAAACAACAAATAGTAAAAAATAGACTTCGAAACATTTTAAAATGTAACTTCACAAAAAAAAGAGAGACAATTACACTCATAAAAAAAAAGACATTTAAATATCTTAAAATGTAGCTTCACAAAAAATAATCATTTTTATATAATGTATTTTTTCAACAAGGTTTCTTCAAAGCTTTACAATTCCTTGGTTATTTTTTTCCCCCTTTCTGCAAATACGCAAATTCCACACTTATTCTACAGAAATATTTTTCCTTAGGCTATTTCTGTTTAAAAACAGGAAATGGTGATTTCGACCCAAAAACTGTTTTTGAAAGAGGTAATTTTTTTTAACAGGAAATATATTGCCATACAGCAATTTTTGTCTATTTGAAATATATTTTAACAACTATATATTCATCATACTCACACCCACATATATATATATATATATATATATATATATATATATATATATATATATATATATATATATATATATATATATATATATATATATATATATATATATATATATATATATATATATATATATATATATATATATATATATATATATATATATATATATATTATTTATATATTAATTAATATATATTTTCAGATTAAGACTAAACTGAAGCACTTTTTATATCTTTTTTCTTTATTTCAGAAGAAATAAAAATAAAATAAAAATCAATTTATTTTAATTTTATCAAATATTTCCTAAAAGTTTTTAAGAATAAAAAAAATAAACATGAAAATTTAGGCAAATATTTGAAAACATTACATAGTTTTATTTAAAGTTATTTCTAAATTTAGCAATTATCTAATAGTAATGATTTTCAATAATTTCAAAAACTTAAGATTGCAATTTGAAGTTGTTAATGTTTAGGGAAAGGGTAAAACTTTAAGTAATAATAATATTGAGAATATTATTAATATGATAGTGAAGTGGAAGTTTTGTAATAATAATAATAATAATAATAATAATAATAAATAATAATAATAATAATAATAATAATAATAATAATAATAATAATAATAATAATAATAATAATAATAATAATAATAATAATAATAATAATAATAATAATAATAATAATAATAATAATAATAATAATAATAATAATAATTAATAATAATAAATGATGATAATAGTAAAAATAATAATAATAATAATGACGATGATAGTAAAAATAATAATTATGATGATAATAGTAAAAATATTAATACTGAAAATAATAATAATTCAATTCAATTCAATTCCAACAGTTTATTCAGAAAAAAAGTACATTTAAAAGTTTGAACTATTACATACAAAAAGGTCCTATACTGTTAAATACAGTAATAAAAATAATAATAATAATAATAATAATAATAATAATAATAATAATAATAATAACAATAATAATAATGTCCAGTTCTCTGAAAAGGGGCTGCTAGGGGAAAACACTCCGTTTCCTTTGAGCCCCAAAGTTTAGTACATATAGATTTAATAATTACATGTTTGGATAGGTTACTTCTAGAGTAACGGAAATCTAGATATATTGTTCATGCAAGCAACAATAACAAAGTTGTTAATTATGAAGTTTGCTACAACAATTCTAGTAATAATATAAAAAATATATAATAATAATAATAATAATAATAATAATAATAATAATAATAATAATAAGAATAATAATTATGATAATAATATTATAATAACAATAATTTTAAATATCATTTAGAATTTAATTGGATTCTCATAATGAAATATAGTGGAAATTTTTGAAGTTTAGCTCAGTGGAACCTTTGAAACCTGGATCGAAGAGACTGTAACTTTCGGAAGTTTCCGAATATACAACTACTATTACTAATAATAATAAAATAATAATAATAATAATAATAATAATAATAATAATAATAATAATAATAATAAATCCCTTTCCATATTGACTTCGACTACGGATCTATGAAGAAGGTTTCTTTATCCTTTGGCATAAAGCATCGGAATTATTTCTTGTCCGACAGTTAAAAATTTGTATTTGAGGAATTGTAGACAAATAAGTTTTATAACATTTT
>SEYY01001861.1:35000-40000 GCA_009176605.1 Armadillidium nasatum | reverse complement strand
TCAAACAGCTTACCGGTTATTTCAAAGTAATTAAATTTTGTCCCTCTAGTGTCACTGTACATGGTTAGTTTTCGATTTGTTAAGACAAATTAGTTTTATTTTGGTATCCCAAAGCAAAAAATGAAACAAATCCTCTTTTATAATCTTTAAAATTTAGTCTCGAGCCTTTTCAAATAAATTTATCTTTAAATGATATGGCTTCCAATTGGTCGTCAGAGTTAACAATCCTGGCCTTCTATAACATTTTTTCCAACAATTTCCAGAACTGTCATTGGAGACCAAGATTCAAGAAGTACGATATTATAAAGAACTTTGGGACCAATTGTTTTGAAGTTAGATGGAAGAGGATGATAGTACCACTGACAGGATTAAAACCTTTCCTTGGAATATAGATCTCAAAATCTAGCATTGAAAACTATCGCACCAAGAAATATAATAAAGAATGCTGTATATAGGACACAGCTTCTCAAAGTGAGGATAGCGATGAATAATTATTAAAAATACTTATCGCACTGAAAAGGTAAAAACTCCTCCTAGGAATATATATATATATATATATATATATATATATATATATATATATATATATATATATATATATATATATATATATATATATATATATATATATATATATATATATATATATATATATATATATATATATATATAAAGTCATTTGTAGTTAAAGTCTACAACAGGAGTTTATTAATTAAAGTATAATAAAAAGTAAGAAACATGTAAAAGTTATGAAAGACATAAGTAAATATTGCCTTAATTACGAAAATTCAAAGCTTGTGCTCATTTTGAAGACGCTTTTTTGGAAGCTATATTAAAAACTGGAAAAAAACGAGAATCAACTGCAGAGGACTTGTTAATTTTGAAGCCGTTCGTTCATTTCTTGATAATATATATATATATATATATATATATATATATATATATATATATATATATATATATATATATATATATATATATATATATATATATATATATATATATATATATATATATATATATATATATATATATATATATATATATATATTGCTACGGGTATATTATTATTATTATTATTATTATTATTATTATTATTATTATATTATTATTATTATTATTATTATTATTATTATTAAGAAGTAGTAATTCATCCAATGTTTTGGTTACAATGTATTACGAAGACAGTAAAGGTATTTTATTTTAATGTGAAGATTCAATAGCGAAGTAAAGAATATCAAACAAAGATCTTCAATATCGTGATGAAACGAATCTTTGTTTACATTTACTTTCGTAAATCTTCATGCAAATTAAAAATTGCAAAAAAAAAAAATATAAAAAAATAAATAAATAAATAAAAATAAATAAAAATAATAATAAAATAAGAGTAGACACTATTAATTACGCCCTTGTACCCAAAGTAATTTTTTTTTTTAAGTCGCCAAAAAAAAAAAAAAAAAAAAAAAAAAAAAAAAAAAAAAAAAAAAAAAAAAAAAATTAAATACATAGAAAATGTTTCATTGGCGCTTCTGAAAGGCGCCATTGCGCTTTCGCAAATACAAAATGTCTCCGTTCTTGCAGAGGAAAGCGACGTAGGTATTATTGTATGACGACTTTGGGAGCGTCCTAATTGGAAGCCCCTTCGTCATGAACAGCGGCTGCCGTTGACTATCTTCTTTAAGAGCAAATTATTATTGATAGGGTCTTCCCCTTTCTTCAATCAATATCCTTCCTTTGTAATAAAAATAAAAGCTTCTAAGAAGTATAATTCTCCTTTCATAATAATTGAAGAAAATCTTAATAACGAACTCACTTATTTCGTTTGCTCCAAATTTTCTTCTTTTAAATTCAATAATAATAATGATAATAATAATAATAATAATAATAATAATAATAATAAAAATAAGTAATATTTGTAATAATAACAATGATAATAATAGTATTAATTTTAATAATAACAATAATAATAATAGTAATATTTGTAATAAAACAATAATAATATTTTTAATAATAATACTAATGATAATAAATATATTAGTGCAATGCATGCTTGGTTCTACAAACCTTTGCTCTTTATCTCTCTATGTTTATGTATGATGAAAATGTAAGGTTATTAGAACATATATAGAAGGTAAGTAGTCAATATCAATTGAAATTAACGTGTTCGAGCAATAAGAGTTACCTATATTGTCAATGACTAATCATAACGAATAAGATTATTCTTATCAAGGGATCTTAAGTAGGGATGGAGTGAAGTATCGGTATCGGCAAGTATCGGCATATTTTCCGATATCCGGTATCGGTATCGGTATCGGCAAAATTTTTGGATAAGAGTAAAGTATCGGTATCGGTATCGGTAGTAGTATCGGCATATTTTCCGATACCGATACCGGTATCGGTATCGGTATCGGTATCTGGTAATTTTTAGGTATCGGTATCGGTAAAAATTTTGGTATCGCTCCATCCCTAATCTTAAGCCTCTTTGCATATCCACTTTTGCTCCGAATTCTAAAAATCATGTCTCTGGAAAATCAATAATTAGTATGCAGTCAAGTCTTAAATAGTCTAACATCTTTCATATCTGTCTGCTTCGTCAGATCAGGTAATGAAATTTCTTTTTCGGATATTTGAATCCTGCCCAAAGAACAATCGCGATATTCCTCATCAATTTCCTAAGATTTGGGAGTCAATTTCTAGGGTCATTCATTATTCTACATCAAAAGACGGCGCATTTTCTAATCTTAATTAATGGAGTTATTATATGAGACTCGATTGGGGAGCATTCGAATGTTCGAAACAATTTCCAATCATTTGACACCAATTCAAATAGAATATCAGTTCATTTATTTGAATAAACCTTACACATACACACACGCACGCACGCATTATATATATATATATATATATATATATATATATATATATATATATATATATATATATATATATATATATATATATATATATATATATATATATATATATATATATATATATATATATATATATATATATATTATATTTTATTTTAAATTTAAAAAATAACTTAAAAAAAATGAAAGAAATTAAAATATCACAAAATTATATTGAAAACTAGTTTCCAATTATTAAAAAAAATGAAAAGATTTTATTATAATTCTAAAATATATATATATATATATATATATATATATATATATATATATATATATATATATATATATATATATATATATATATATATATATATATATATATATATATATATATATATATATATATATATATATATATATATATATATATATATATATATATATATATATATATAACTGGGGCAGAGAAAATATAGTTGGTTTCAATGCCTCAAAAACTTAGTTCTTTCGACTTAATCTTCTACACAACCATGACAGCTTCGAAAAAACAATTCAAACCTTTCGTCTGTCATTAATATTCTTGGTGTTACATTTATCGTAATCTTTCTTGGAAGGATCACATTATTTCTCTTCATAAACAAGCTTCTAAGAGGTTGGGTGTTCTGAGGGCCTTCCAAAATAGTCTTGTATATACAGGCATTTTTCTCATTGGGCAATTTCTCTTGACCTTATTTTAGGTTCATTTCTTTCTCCAGCAGGATGTTACATCCTACAAAAAGACCGTACGATCGGTTTGCCTCTTATGAATTAAGAAGTAACTTGATGCACTTCAGCAAATTTGTAAGAACGATCTTCTAACACCTACGTCATGTTACGAAGGCGGGCTGAAAAATAAAGCCTGTTGATGTGTTGCTAAGCAAAGGAAACAGGTATAAAAATGTTCAATCCTGCGTTCGAAAGATTGAAATTTGTAGAATAGATTTGTATAGACTGTATAGTTATTTGGTCCCACTGTTATGCAGTGATACAAAAAAATGGAAGAAAATAGTGATATTTTGTTAAAGCAACGTGTTGTGATTGAATTTTGTGCATGTGAAAGGTGTACAGAACTTCTTCAAAACATTGTAACGGGAGACGAAACGTTGGTCCACCACTACGATCCAGAAGGAAAACGAACCTCTGGAATTCAGGCACCCAAACTCATCTGGCTTACAAAAGTTTAAGACTCAACCCTCTGTTGGTAAATTCATGCTAACAGCATTTTGGGATGTAGATTGTTTCGTCTATTCGGTGTATCTGCCGAAGGGCACGACTGTAAACTCCGATCGCTTTTGTGAAACTCTCCAGAAATTGAAGAGCCGCATCCGACGAATGAGATCAAACTATACCGTTTTCCTCCTGCTTCATGACAATGCTCGATCACATTGAAGTGCCCTGACGCTTCAGAAGCTTCAACGCTTGAACTTCGAGGTCATTGATCACCCATCCTACAATCCTGATCTGGCCAACGGGGATTTTCACTTATTTCTTAAGTTGAAGGAAAGTCTCCGGAGAGTAAGATTTAGTTCAGTTGATAAGGTTCCGAAAAGCATACTGGTTCCGGAGAGCAGATCAAGACTTTTTTTCAACAGGTCCCGAAAAGTGGGTTCAAAGATTGCAGAAATGTATTGATGTTCGAGGATATTAAGTAGAAAAATAATATTACATCTTCATTGAATAAACCTTTGGCCTTCTTTCAATCTTTGTTTCATTACCTTTTCTACAGTGTATGAGATTTTACGGCAGCCCACCCTCGCATATATATATATATATATATATATATATATATATATATATATATATATATATATATATATATATATATATATATATATATATATATATATATATATATATATATATATATATATATATATATATATATATATATATATATATATATAAATATAAAAATATATATATATATATATATATATATATATATATATATATATATATATATATATATATATATATATATATATATATATATATATATATATATATATATATATATATATATATATATATATATATATATATATATATATATATATATATATATATAAGCCAAAAATAGAATCTCATTAACTTTATTATCAATTA
>SEYY01001861.1:20000-27500 GCA_009176605.1 Armadillidium nasatum | reverse complement strand
CCTCTTTTGTTTGTCCTTCACTGTACGGAGTAAACCTCACACATCTGAGGTATCTCCGCTTACACAACTCTCCCTGTAAAGGTGGAGTCTAGGGTTTTTCGTTTAATCATTTTCTCTCACTGGTCATTCTCACTAACTCTACAGTCTATTTCTGCCAGTCTATACAATCGCAGTTACAATGAACACTACCATTCTATACTCTCTTGTCGTACATAACCTCCACTGAAAAGGATTCGTGCGACATGCTTCTACACAGTATCATTCTTTCTCTGTTCAACTCTCTGATCCTGGACTTTACCGTATTGCTGAATCTTACATATACGCAATTGACAAGTCTTAAAAACACTCCCTTTATCTATTTTCCAAACCTCCTTTGTCTTGGTTACTTATTAATATGTCCCTGGTTCAGGAAATTTCCCAATAACATCACGTACTTCTTTTAACAATTCAACTAAACTCTCATTATAGTTAGAGTCTAGATGAATCGTAAAAGATTAACAGAAAAAGGGTTGACATGTTTTTAGCACGTCACACACGCACAGTGTTGCAAATAATGCTCGGGATATATATATATATATATGTATATATATATATATATATATATATATATATATATATATATATATATATATATATATATATATATATATATATATATATATATATATATATATATATATATATATATATATATATATAATCAGTCTCGGTATCTGATTCAAGATTGGTCTAGTACTCTAGTGTGTATCGGCATGGTAGACGATAACAGATTGAATAAGCTAGACTTAAATTTAATTCTACATTATATGAATGAAAATTCCAGTCAAATCCCTTGATAATTATCCAACAACCTTTTTATGGTCGTGGACTCCTTTCCCCCTCACTGTGTCCTAACCTTACGTATATGGATCCCCATATCCTCATCTAATATTTCTAAATTAAATATTTATTCGTAGGTTGTTAAAAGCTAAGTGTTGACCCCTCGAAGATTCTATGGTTCACTGGGAGTCCTTGTGAACCCCGGTTCTGAAATGCTGCATTACGGCAAATTTGTTTTAATAATTTATTTTTAAAACTAAACAATTTCTTGCTTAAAACTTTTCTGAATTTTTATTTTTTGATTTTGTTTGAAAGGTTAATTTATTTTTATGTCCTTTCATAATATACAACTACATGTGTTAGAATTTGAACCTTCTATTGTCTCAAAAAGAAAGAAAAAAAAAAGACTAGAAAAACTTCAGAAACATGTTGCACTGCTGGACTCGGCCTTGGACTAGCCTAAATTTGACCAAGTCCAAGTCAGCAAAAACAGGCCGAGTCACCGAGTCTCTGAGTCCAAGATTCTTTACCTTACTATATATATATATATATATATATATATATATATATATATATATATATATATATATATATATATATATATATATATATATATATATATATATATATATATATATATATATATGTAGTATATTGGTTTTATTGTAAAAATTGCAATATTACACATTTTTATTAAAATTTAACATCTATAATAATGCAAACGCTATGAAAATAAATTGCAAATTAAAGTGGATTTCAATATAAGGTTCATCCTTTACTATATATATATATATATATATATATATATATATATATATATATATATATATATATATATATATATATATATATATATATATATATATATATATATATATATATATATATATATATATATATATATATATATATATATATATATGTGATTTTTTTTTTATTTTAAATTCCAAACCATGTATTGGGTTTATCGCATTTGCGCTCGTATTCGTTCTTGCGTTTGAGATAGCTCTGATTTGGGTTTACCTTTAATAGTTTGAAAAAGATGAATTTTCTCTCAAACATTTTGTTGTATTTTAACTGTATTGCTTTTTAGACGTGCCTTTATGGTGTAATCAAAATAAAACAATACTAAAGTTGTAATTATAAGTTAAGTGGTAAAAGCAATTATTTCATTCAAGAGAAATTAGTGGACGTAAGAAAAAAAATCATAAACATGAACATTTAATAAATAAATAATCTTGTTCGATGATCAAATTTTGAAAGTTTTGCACTTATACTACATATTATAATTATACATTTTCTTTTATGGTAAGTTACGTAAACAGCTTCAGTTTCTATGAAGTCCTGTTCTCTTCTACTACGGAGACTTCTTAAAATTGTCTAATTCCCTGGTTTTGTTAGCAATCAAGGATGGTTAATACGGTAAATATATTCTAGACTACACGACAGTTTTACAAAACTATAATAAAATTCTTTAATTTGATCCTCAATTGTTATTTCCAGATATTTTAGGATTTCCACTGTTGCCAATTTGTTAAATAAAATATAAAAATTCCAAGTGAAGCTGTGCATATGAACTTCTTCCTTTGCATGGCTACATGTTTTTATCGCGGCTCCCTTTTCCATAAGATTAAAAAATAAAATCAAATTAATACAAAGGAAAATTTTGTTAAAGACTAAAAATATAATATTAAGGTAATCTTTAATGGAACTGGTGTAGCTACATATTCTGGCACAAAAGGTAAAATTTGGGCTCGATATTAGTAATAGCAGGTCTCAATACAATTTTCATGTCCTTCAGGCTTGATCGATGCATTGTTTAAATAAATTCAAAACTTCTCGCGACCCCAAGTTTGAGAAGTTCTGATTTAGAAGACATTTTATGGAGCAGCACAACTGATTATGTTAACTAAAAAAAATTTAAGCCATAGGTCTCTGATTATTTAATTAATGAATAAAAAGCTTCCTGAATTGTTTAAAATGGAACCTGAAGATTTGGATCAAGAAATCTATTACACAATCAACTACATAGAAAAAGAAAATATTGCTCCATTGGAAGCCATTCCACAGAAAGGTCATAAAAAAAATCTGAGTATCCTACCTTGAGGGATTCCACATTTCGTCTCAGCAGTCTCTACTGAAACTAGATATAGTTATGTCAATATTTTTGAATTATATTATATTTTTTGTTTCTTCATATTCCCTAAGGTTTATTAAGGAAAAAATAATTTTAATGAATTTCTAGAATTATTTGTATACAAGAGATGCTCCAGACGACAACCATCATGTTGTATACCATTTAACTGATCTGAGTCTGACTGTACGTTGACAAATATTGGTTATACGACAAATAAATTGTCTGATATGGCATATCAACACCGTTTCAAGCCTAGCAAGATCTTTGCCCATTTTCACAACGCATGGTATATCAACTATACCTAATATCTCCAAATATTTTACAACCTTGTACGCGTCATGTGAATATCAAAAATTGAAAATAGCAGACGCATTCTACATTAAGAACCGAAGACCTGATATTAATATAAAATTTAATGAATTATATTATCAATGAAACTTAATATTATTTGAATTAATTATTTATATATGCATACTTGAAACTAAATCACACTCATTCTTAATTGAAAAAACTTCCTCTGAAGATGTCTCAAGTACAGAGACGAAACGCGTCAGGAAATTACAATAAATATACTTTCTACTTCTATAAATTAAACTATGAACAAAAATAATTATTCAGAAATTTGGAAATCAAATGCAAGACATTTATTAAATCAAAAGCTGATATTGAGTTCCTAAGTTATTTATTTCGTTATTAATTTTTTTTACATATATTATATTATATTATATATATATATATATATATATATATATATATATATATATATATATATATATATATATATATATATATATATATATATATATATATATATATATATATATATATATATATATATATATATATATATATAGTTTACCACTGCTCATGGGATGAGCCCATTTCTAGGAGGGGGCTAAATTCGCATTCTCTTTGTGACATAAAAATTTTTTCAAATTATTATTATTATTATTATTATTATTTTATTATTATTATTATTATTATTATTATTATTATTATTATTATTATTATTATTATTTAGTAATTTATATATAAAATAAATAAATAAATAAATATACGATACAATAATTTATTTTTATTTTTATTACAAATGATGTGTAATGACTTGGACTCAGACTTGGACTGACTCGAATACGGAATTAAATGTGGACTAGGACTCGAACTCGGACCTAAAAACTGGACTCGACACATCATATATATATATATATATATATATATATATATATATATATATATATATATATATATATATATATATATATATATATATATATATATATATATATATATATATATATATATATATTACGGATGGAGTGAAGTATCGGTATCGATAAGTATCGGTATCGGTGAATTTGAAAATCTTAGTATCGGTATCGGTATCGGTAAAAATTTTGGTACATGAATGGATAAAGTATCGGTATATTTTCAGGTATCGGGTATCGGTACCTGTAAATTTTTAGGTATCGGTATCGGTATCGGTAAAAATTTTGGTATCGCTCCATCCCTATATATATATATATATATATATATATATATATATATATATATATATATATATATATATATATATATATATATATATATATATATATATATATATATATATATATATATATATATATATATATATATATATATATATATATATATATATATATATATATATATATATATATATATTTTTTTTTTTTTTTTAATAACATTTAGCAGTTTTTTTCCTTTTTTATTATGCAAAAAATAAAAAATAAAAATAAAAAATAAAATAAAATAAAAAAAGAAATAATTCTAAATATAATTTTATTTTAAAATTAACAAATCTAATGAGAGCTCGCAAAATTTTTATATCGTTGAGTTAAGAACAGATGAACACGCTAATATATACACGTACGCAATATATATATATATATATATATATATATATATATATATATATATATATATATATATATATATATATATATATATATATATATATATATATATATATATATATATATATATATATATATATATATATATATATATATATATATATATATAAAGTAGTATACAAGGCGCTTTTGGAGGGTGTCATATTTTATCGAAAAGTATCTAAATCTGGCAACCTGTCCGGAAAAAGGTCTAACGGTCTTTTCAGCAATTGTACGAGAAGTGGAAATCTCAGGGACGTTCCTGACCTTTTTTGAAGGTTCATGGACCCGCACGAACCCCTTCCCCCCCAGATTCGATAATATATTTTTTTTTTTTTCGCCGGATTGAACCTCAAAAAAAGGTCAGGAAAGATTGTGAGGAGGACGCAGCAATCCCGAAAGCTCAGGAAACTTCCTCACATAGATTTTGGAGGGTTCACGGGGCTATCAGGGGCCCCTTCCCTCGACTTCGATGGTTGAACTCCCAAAACGATGTCAGAAAAAAGAGAGAGGTTGATTTGAGCGGAGTCATTTGCAATTGCAAATCAAAATCTCGTTAGGCCTTTTTCCGGACAGGTTGCCAGATTTATACTTTTCGATAAAATCTGACACCCCCATAATATATATATATATATAATATATATATATATATATATATATATATATATATATATATATATATATATATATATATATATATATATATATATATATATATATATATATATATATATATATATATATATATATATATATATATATATATATATATATATATATATATATATATATATATATATATATATATATATATATATATATATATATATATATATATATATACAGGTTATTTTAGAATTACTAGGACAATGGCTGAACACGTGTTTGTGCAAAACTCAACTATAAAAAAAGTTCCTATGAACAAAAATCCAATAATGAACAATTCAAAACCTACTTCGAATCGAATTTCATACTCCCAGAAATGGAATATACTCGACGCAAGTGTATAATAGTTAATTTATAGCTGGTAGTTTTGAATGAATTATTAGCTATGGATACAAAAATATAAAAGTGGTACAGTGGTAAGGTTGTAACCTATAATAAAAGTGGTTCAGTGTGTTGGGATAGGCCTAGCAAGCCACCAACTAATTGCCTTGCTCAAGAAACTCATGTCTCGTTCGAGACAGCTGACAAGTGCTATAACCTACAATAGTATGGTGAGAAAGAAAGGATACAAACCGACATGTGGGCAAAGGTGTAGACCTGAAAAATTCCATCCGAGTTGAGGGATTTTACGGAAGGACCAAATTAAAAGTCATGTAAAGATACACGTAAATTGTAGGAATACTACTCGAGGGTTGTTGGGAAATTAGATAGAGGGAGTGTGTTCCAGACTTTTAACAGGAGAGTTCATTTAAGATTGAACACATTGGTTAAGTCTGCCGTCAAAGATTTGAACAACGAAAATATGAGACTAAATAGAAAAGCGTGTTGATAGAGACCTTCTCGGTGGTGGAGGTATGCGACTGGAGACTTCAGAAGAGTAAGAGTTCTTTGCAGAAGCGATATTATAGAGAGTGATGCAATAATTCGACGGGCAAAAAGACTGGAAAGTGAAAGAATTGATAAGACAAATGACCCTAGACTCCTAAACTAGATAGCTGTTAGATGGATCGACGCCTTTCAAAATGAGTAATGAAAGGTGGAATCATTGGCAAAGCAGTGGATAGGTAATGAAGTAATAAAGATAGGTCATTAATGTAGAGTAAGAAAAGAGTTCGGAATAGAACAAATCCTTGAGGAACACCTTTTTAAATGGATTTAAAGGGTGAACAACGACTGTCTTCAACAGCTGTAGAGAAGCATAATAAACAAAAATTTATGCCAGACTCGATCGGATGCTTTCGGTATGTCTAATGACATAACAAAAGATTCACCAAAATTAATAAGAGAGAAGAGAATGAAGATCAAAAGTAGAGTTTTCCGCACGAAGCCATACTGAAGATCGGAGACTAGATCAGAAGAATTGAGATATTCCCAAATCTTCCTGTTAAGGAGAAATTCGAATATTATATATATATATATATATATATATATATATATATATATATATATATATATATATATATATATATATATATATATATATATATATAATATATATATATATATATATATATATATATCAAGGGGAATTGCCCTATTCGAGGAGAGGAACTTTTCTAGGTAGTATGTACCTAGGATCCCCAAGTGGGATCGAATCGACGCTCTCAAGCACGTGAGTCAATCACTCTACCGTTTGTGCCACGGTAGTTTCAAATTTTATTATTTAAACACAGAGTCTTTTTAACTAAGCACATTACATATTTCCTCCAGACAAGACAAGAAATGTCTCCTCTATAATTTTGTCGCTAATAAAAATTTTGAGGTTTTATACTTTTCATATTATTATGTATATAATTTCATAATTCTCTTTCCGTTCATAGTCACATTACTTTTTGTAATTTTAATTTAGTTTTAATTTACTTATTGTAATTTTAGTTTTTTATATATATTTATTTGCTGAGGATGGGTTAAGGAAACCCGAAACGTCCAGATAAAGAATTATTTTACCGCTACTCTTCGTCTTCT
>SEYY01001861.1:0-7500 GCA_009176605.1 Armadillidium nasatum | reverse complement strand
TATATATATATATATATATATATATATATATATATATATATATATATATATATATATATATATATATATATATATATATATATATATATATATATATATTATATATTATATATATTATTATATAATAATATATATATAATAAATAAAAAAAAAAAAAATATATATATATATATATATATATATATATATATATATATATATATATATATATATATATATATATATATATATATATATATATATATATATATATATATATATATATATATATATATATATATATATATATATATATATATATCCACTCTCAGAGTAAGTTCGCTAGCCTATCAGTTGGGAAATCATCACTCTCCATCTTTTTCTGTTGTCCAGAACACCCCCATCCATCGATTCTCTCATCTGGAACATCTGATGTCTTCTTAGCGAGTCTTGCACTGAGTCCTTACATATCAACTGACTGTTGATAAAAAAAATATTTTGTTTAGGCTGCCTAACCCTAGATTCTTTCAAAGGTCTTATGGAAAATAAATTTTAATGATGATGACGGACAATTTCATTATTTCTTTGTAATTTTAAAAAATAATTTACTTCATAGATGTTTTAATTACAAATTAAAGGAAGACTTACAATTAAACATTTCAATAGTTTCAAATATTATATGAATTCATTTCTCTTGGGAAGTAAATTTGCCCTGTAGAGGATGATTGCGTAATCTAGGACCTAATTTGGAGATTTTTGGATTGCGGAGGAGTCGGAGCTTTACTTGAAAGTGTTGGGAGTCAGGAAAAATATTTACTTCCTACTCCCAATCAAAAATAATTCCAAAGTTTTATTTCAACATTAATATTTTAATCATATTAAATAACTCTAGGATCTAGAATCTAGATGCATTGATTTAAAAAAAAAATATCGCCAATTCTATTGGAAGGAAAAAATAAATGTAATTATTTAAACTATTGCATAAATAATAAAAATTTATTACTAAAAATATTCTTTATACTAATTTTACTTTCTATTTCCTCCTTACCTAGTACAATCTAACTAGGTTTCAATTAATACAGTTCTTATATTTGAATTTATCGTTGTTCCCCATGTATGTATCTCTTTTGTTGTCTACGTTGAATTCAGGTTTATACTTAGCTATTTTAAGCTTAAAATTTCGGTTGAGATGTTATTGAAAGGAAAGCGACTTTTTGGAACACCCTAATTGAAAAAAAAAAAAAAACTCACCAAATCTTTTCATTCTTTTAATTTCATTCAATTATTTCTTTTCATTTATTTTTTTTATTATCCTCTTTCAAAATCATGATTTACAAGTTTCGCGAGTTTCCTTCGAGCAAATTCAAATAAGTCAAAATCCGTCAAAAACGACAATAACCTGTCTTAAGAAGGGTCAGGGAAGCTCTTCCCCTAAACAATAGGGTGACTACTTCCCTGTCATTCACACCTGTGATGAATCAATCCGGTTCGATTAATCGTCATCTTTGATTAGGCATGATTATTTTTGTCAGTCTTGAATCATTAAACCGATTCAATCCAACGCCTTCTTTGATTAGGCATTGACATTATCAGTCTTCAATCATCAGTCCGACAGACTGAATGTACAGTACAAAAATTAGTCTTAAAATTTAAAGAAATAGAGAAGAATCGATCCAAATTTATTCTGTTGGTGTGAATCGTGTGTTTCTTGATTCGTATTCATTGATTCATTTATTGTGAAAAGGGGTTTAACATTTTGAAAAAAAACTCCAATATATTATTATATCTTAATATTGAAGATTATATAAAAACGTAACCGTTATTATTTACAAATGTAACGTTCGTTATATTTAAAAAGTTACTTGGTAGAAATGTAACTTATATATATATATATATATATATATATATATATATATATATATATATATATATATATATATATATATATATATATATATATATATATATATATATATATATATATATATATATATATATATATATATATATATATATATATATATATATATATATATATATATATATATATATATATTACTGATGGAATCAGCATCCGTATCTGCGGAGCATCCTCATCAAAATAAAAAATCTGCATCCGTACTTGCGAAAATTCTACATCCGCATCCGCATCCGCATCCTCAAATAAGAAAATATGACATCCGATCCGTCACTAATGTATTTTATTGTAATATTTATTACTTTAAAGATTTTATATATAGTTAATGAATTCATATTTTGATTGTATTTTAAAATAGAAATTTGTAAAATTTAGTTTTGTGCTGAAGACGGACCGAGATAAGGTTTGGAACATTTGAAACGAAAAAGGAAAATGGAATCATCAATTGATAAGTTTAAAAATTTTGTGAAGAGGAGATGATCCATTTCCATAATGTTTTGATTTATATTGTGAAGTAATTCTTATGATATTTTGTTGATAATTTCAGAAATAGGAAGATTTGTATATAAAGATTCAATATGAAAGCTTGTCATGAATCAAGTTCCAAATTTTTTTATCAGGTTTAAGATCTAAAATCTTTAGAGCATTTAAAATTTGCTTTGATCGGCATTTGTTCCATACGGAGATGGAATACTTTTCCATTTTAATTTGTTTCAAAAGTTCCAAGGGGAAAAAAGTATTAACGAGTTTCTCACTAATATTTTCAGATCCACTTTTCATTTTCCTACTATACCTAAACAAAAAATATACTTAAAACTTCCTTTTATAGGATCACTTACATCCCAGCTTAATAGAAATATTCTTACTAAACTTGAAGCTACATTTCCCCAATGCTAGTCCATTCTTATAAATTATAACTTGCTTTCAATTCATACTTTCTTCAGACACAAGGAATCTCTCCCAATGCTTCTCAGATCCTAATTAATTAATTTATTTAAGTGCTCCAGCTGTAATACGGCATATATTGGTCAAACTGGTCTACAATTAAAAGTGAGAATTGATAAACATTGAGGAGTTTCTTTTAGTACGGACCTTCTTCTTTGTTCTCCTGAACACTCTGCCATAAGAGATCATGGAGATACCCACCCTTTTTCTTCTTCTAATTTCTCTATCTTTCAACATTCGTTTTCTCTTCTTGATCGTAGGATATTGGAGTCTTTATATATAAAAACTCATTGCCCATCCTTAAATGATCAAGCTTCTTCTATTGTTCATTTCACTCAATGATGAAGTCCTTTTTACCAAAATAGTCAATCTAGTCTTTTTATTATTTCTTGGAGTTGCTAAATTTCGATTTTAGTCTTGGTTTTCAGTTATAATATTTTAATACCAATATTGCTACTTTATTTTTATTATTTTATTGTAATTATTATTATTTTAAATATCTTATAAATAGTTAATGAATTTATATTTTTATTGCATTTTTAAATAGAAATTTGTAAAATTTAGTTTGTGCTGAAGACGGACCGAGATAAGGTTTGAAACGTTCACATTGTATTAAATGAGTATGAGGAAACCCTTAGTATTGGCATTAATTAACATTTCTAATTAGATTAAGGTTCACCAGGAAAGAAGCTATCCCTACTTATATATATATATATATATATATATATATATATATATATATATATATATATATATATATATATATATATATATATATATATATATATATATATATATATATATATATATATATATATATATATATATATATATATATATATATATATTATATATATATATATATATATAGTGATGGTATCCGCATTCGTATTCACGAAGCATCCTCATCAAAATTAACATCCTCATCCGCATCCACATTTTCGAAAATTCTACATCCGAATCCACATCCGAAATATGATATCCGGTCCATCACTATATATAATATATATATATATATATATATATATATATATATATATATATATATATATATATATATATATATATATATATATATATATATATATATATATCCTCTGGTGGGCAAAGGCCAAAGGCCTACCTATTTCCACCAGAGTTGGTAAAGTACCGGAAATATGGTAGTTTGGTAGTTAATATCTGACATGTCCCGGTACACGGCTTTTAAAAGTGTGCAAGTCAAAGAAATTTTGGAAAACAGATAAAGGGAGTGTGCTCCGGACTTTACCAGTAGAGTATATGTAAGACTTAGCATAGCTGTTAAGTCTGGGGTCTGAGAGTTGGACAGAGAAAGGATGAGACTGTGTAGAAAGGCGTGTCGCACGAGCCCTTTTCAATGGATTAGGTATGCGACGAAGAGTTCAGAAGAGCAATGTCCGTTGTAATAGCAATAGTATATATATAGAGGAGTAACGCAACAATTCGACTGGCAGAAAGAGGTTGGAGAGAATTAGTAAGAGAAAAAGAGTTTATAAGGCGAAAGATATATATATATATATTATATATATATATATATATATATATATATATATATATATATATATAATATATATATATATATATATATATATATATATATATATATATAATATATATATATATATATATATTTAAAAAAAAAGAATCTCTGAAGAGAAAAAAAATTTGAATTATACGAACTATTAGCGATCAATTTTTGAAGACGTAAAAATAATATTTTTAATATTCAAAATTTAAGTTTCAGAGAAAAAAAATTTGAAAAAAAAAAAAAAAAAAAAAAAAAAAAATATATATATATATATATATATATATATATATATATATATATATATATATATATATATATATATATATATATATAATATATATATATATATATATATATATATATATATATATATATTTTTATTGTCGTAACATTTAAACCATTAGACTTGCAAATAAACTCTTATCTAGAGGCTGCACTGATATGATGGGACCACCCTTCAATTATTCAACTTCCCCAGTACATCTGATACATAAAATAAAATAAATACATAAAATAAATACAACTGAAATCTCTTGTAAAAATTATAGAAAAAACACTACGCATTGTATATATATTATATATATATATAATATATATAATATATATAAATATATATATATATATATATATATATAATATATATATATTATATAATATTAATTTTTTTTAGTAAGCTCATAAATTTTTATTTTTATTTTTTTATAATTTTAATTATTTATTTCAATTTTCATGGAAATAATTATAAAATTAAAAATAAAAATATATATATATATAAAATATAATATATATATATATATATAATATATATATATATATATATATATATATATATATATATATATATATATATATATATATATATATATATATATATATATATATATATATTATATATATATATATATATATATATATATATATTATATATATATATATATATATATATATATATATATATATATGGTTTTATAGACCCCAATAATATATATATATATATATTATATTATATATATATATATATATATATATATATATATATATATATATATATATATATATATATATATATATATATATATGAACAATGGTCTCAAATTGCACAATTCATAAATTACAGAGATTTCAAATCTGTAACAACTTCTAAACAGTACAAGTATATAATGGCAGTAAATCTATCGCGGCTACCGTGGCTCAAACGGTAGAATGATTGACTCACGTGCTTGAGGGCGACGGCTCGATCGCACTTGGGAATCCTAGGTATATACTACCTAGAAAAGTTTCTCTTTTCGAAAAGAGATGTAAACTTTTATATGTTTGTTAAAAAAAAAAAAAAAAAAAAAAAAAAATATCGCAACTACCTGTAAATGAATCATTAATTATGGATGCAAATCGACACGACAATGTAATTTGACTCACGACCGTGTACATTTGCGTCAGACCACCATCAACGTTATATTTAGTGTTTTAGGTAGCATCATTCATTTTCTACGTGAAAAACAACCAAGTAAATACCGAGTCACGTCTCCTGCCGAACCAATGCCCGTTAACTATTAGTAACTTCTAAAGTGCGGCTCTACGCACCTTTGGTTTATGAATGATGGTGATCCGTCACACTTAAGTTATGTCGATAATATCAATTGACTATCCTTTTCCAAAGCGATGGATTATCAGATTGCCGTGAACCCTCTTTCGATTGCAGCCTGTTGGTCTATTTCATTTTGGACCGCTTAAAACTTTTATATGCAACATGTTTTTACAGTGATACTTTTCGCTATCGTATGAACCAAGCTTTCGACATTACTTGGAACTTTCCCTTGATTCTGGAGCGTGATCGAGAGTTTATGATAGACGATGTGAGATTTGTATATTATTGCTATGCAAACTCAGCATTTCAAACTCCTCTCAAATATAGGTAATAATAATATTTAATTCACAGTATCTCCCTTTTTTGGCAATTAACCTTGCCCCAATGGTTACTATATTAGACTTTCCTCCATGTAGTGTATATTATACACAATGTAACGCACAGGTGTGTGGTTGACCTTCTAATGTGTTCGTATTCGCTACGCATCCATATTGTGATATATACATTGCAAAATTTACAGTCCCTCCATAGCTACCTGCGATAGGTCATCTGCCATTATACACTTGGAAGGTATTCCTGTAGCGGAGTTGGTACAAATTTCGAGTCGCTTTAACCTTTGAACTGTTCATTTTAAGGCTCTTGTTCCTAGAGACTTTTTTCATAGTTGGTGCCTGTAAAACCACGGGTCCAAATCTGGACAAGCAATTCTGAAACACGCTACGCACATACACACACACACCACACACAACACAACACACACAACCATATATAAATATAATATATAATATTATATATATAATATATTATATATAATATATATATATATTATAATATATATATATTAATAATATTAATAATAATAATAATAATAATAATAATAATTGTCTTTAAGGCAGATCCATAATACGTTTACTTTTTTTTTCTTTTAAATTTGGTTGTTGTTGTTGTTTGGTATTGTTCTTCTCCCCGTCCTCTTTTTTTTCCTTCTACAATCAACCTTCGGAATGACCCCCGCCGACCTGCCTCAGAACGATGCAGCGCGCGAAACATCTGGCTAATGTCATCCCCAAAGAATGTTCGAATCGCCTCACTCATTTTCCATAATAAATATCGGCATTACAAAAAACCCTATTTTTAAAGCCTCAAAAGCTTTATTAATAAATGAACTGAATAGAAATTGCTGTAAACGAAAAGCTAATTATATTATTTCTTAATTTATATATTAGCTCTCTAACAATAAATATGTTTAATCTTAAAACTATCCTTTAAATTCACTTGGATCTGTCAACCCAAAAAAAGGCTGCAGTATAATTTACAAACGCACACGCACGCACGCACACACATACACGCACGCACACACGTACCCACAATTCCTTGCTTCTTGGTATTCCCGTAGCCTCAGGCCAGGGTGTTGCAGTGTCCGAGCTCCGCCTCTATAAGGGATGGAGGGTGGGATACTCTGAGACACCTCACCCTCTTCTTTATAGTAAATTGAAAGGTAAAAGGCACGTAATTTGCTTATATATA
>SEYY01001860.1:15000-34216 GCA_009176605.1 Armadillidium nasatum | reverse complement strand
TATGAAATAAAATTTACTTAAAGAAAATATAGTTCTAAGAATTTTTTAAAATAATGCAAGGAAATTTAATTGAATTAATAATTTTCACTTTTCATTTATTGCCATACCTTTTCAGATAATATAAATTATGAGTAAAACAAAGTATACAAGAAATTTAATCGATGCAATTCGTCTTTATGTAAAGGCAGGATCAGGTGGAAATGGACATCCAAAATTTGGTGGAATTGGTGGCAGAGGTGGTGATGTATTTGTTGAAGGTGTTAAAAGTGAGTTTGAATTATAAAAAACTTCCTTTCATATTAACCTCATTAGTAAGGCACCATATCTCATTTATCTGAGTGAAAACTGAACCTTGTCATTGATCTTTCTTTAATGTTTCTAATCCCATTCATCATGGTACTATATCTACTTAGTTATTTTTAATTTATTCTATAAAGAATTTTCTTTTATAATAAATATTTTTATTTTTTTCTCTTTTATATAGCATAATTGCCATATTTATCAGTATAATATTAAAGGTTTTGTATTCTAAAAGAAATGAAATCTTCAGTGCTCTTGTAAAGAATTTTATAGCTGATGCTTGAAAACAAATGTTTGAGTGATAGCTTAAAATGAAAAAGTATTTCTCGAGACTTAATAAAAGTAGTTTTTGCTGGTTAGCACATCTACATCCCATGATTAAGGCATGTTCAAGAAATTAGAAACTGAATCCATTGAAGTTTTCTTTTGTAGGATGTAAGGGTCATTATATTATTTTATTTTGAAATAGATTTTTATTGATTTACTTTTAGAAAAGGAAGAGAGGGCAAGAGGATGTAAAAAATTTACTTCCTTATTTTCTGAAGGGCACAATGATGATTATGATAAGTAATGTATTTTTGATTGAAGAATTGAATATATTTTGAGATATCTTTGCAAAGAAACTAATGAAAGAATTATTCAGATTGAGAAACTGTTTTAAAATTGGAATTGAACCTTATGAAATATTAAATTGTTTTAGTTGCTTAATTGTCTAGCATATATATATATATATATATATATATATATATATATATATATATATATATATATATATATATATATATATATATATATATATATATATATATATATATATATATATATATATATATATATATATATATATATATATATATATGGGAACCCCCTTGTCACCAGCTTATAGGAACATGGTATGGTCCTTGGGCATCAGTTCTATAGAAATCGGTGCTATTATCGCATAGGTGGTGTATAGACAGAGAGGTATCTTCAGTAGGCTGGGTGTTCTTGGTAGTCCTCTTGCTGATTGATGTGCCGACTAGTAGGCATGTAGGAGGGTGTGCGGTTGACAGAGGATATTAGTGGGCGAAGAAGATTGTTGAGGGGGTGAGTGTTGGGGAATGGATGTGACCTATGGTAGACATCACCTTACGATTGTGGGAAAGTTATATATTATATTATATATATATATATATATATATATATATATATATATATATATATATATATATATATATATATATATATATATATATATATATATATATATATATATATATATATATATATATATATATATATATGATAAAGCCCCGTTTAACGCTATTAATTTAATCCCAATAATTGCCAGCTCAGTAAATTTTAGAGTATATGTATAGGGTATATTTTTTTTTTGGAGTTCATTTATTCAAATTAATATATGCATTTTCTTTAAACCTATTTTTTTTTTAAAAAAAAAATTTAAAAATGATTGGTTGTATCATGTTTGCGCTCTTCTTATAGTCAGAATGTCTACAGTAAGTGTTCATTGCTTTGTCCATATTCTAACAAACGATCAGGGTCCTTTCAAAGTCAGGATCAGCATTGAGTAAGATTTCTTTTGCTCTTTCCATATGATGGAAGACTTGATCAAATTCTTTTAGTTGCTAGTTCTTTAATCAGCTCGTCTGTTTGCTCATTTTCATTATCTTCTGCTTCAAAAGTATGCTGTTCATCCAATTGAAGATCATCTTCACTTAACTCTTGTGCTTGTGAATCAAGTAATTCATGTACACTTGCTCAGTCTGCTTCATCAATGCCAAGTTCCTTCGCTAACAAAGTTATTTCATCAATAATTATGTCAGTTTGTTTCTCAAAACCTATAAAGTCATTTGCACAGTGAGGTAGGTTATGCTTCCAAACAGATTGCATGTTAGATTCAGTGATTACTTTCCTTTACATCTGAATATTTTCAATTCCTTGTTTTACCACAAGCAATTGAAAATTTTTGAAAATTGAAGATTGTCGCATTTTAATAATTTGCAGAGTAGTTTTCATTTTTCAAATTGTCTTTATTGGGAAACGTCGCTTGTTAAGCCGGGAAGGATAACATTTAGATCGCGGATATCGAAGTCGCGTTAAGCGGAATTTTCATATAATATATATATATATATATATATATATATATATATATATATATATATATATATATATATATATATATATATATATATATATATATATATATATATATATATATATATATATATATAGCATGGTAACCTTTATAATTTAAATAATACTACTGAAAAACAAAAAAGGAGTAATTGTTCAAATTCTGAAATGTTTGCTAACTGCTTGATCAATGTAGATCAATACTACAATTGAAAAAATTTATTTTTCACATTTAAAAAAAAAAAAAATTTGGCATATATGAGTATTTACTGCTGAATCTTCATGAAGGATAATACCCATTTTTTTTTTTTTTATTATTATTATTATTATTATTATTATTATTATTGATAGTGCTGTTCTGATACCGTTTAAAAACATATTGCTTGAAAAAAAACAAAGTAGACTTGTTACAGAAATTTTTTTTGCAAACTGATTTCCTTAGGTTCGAACAAAAAACTTTGTCAAACCTTCAAGTCAGTCGCAAAGAA
The DNA here is from genome assembly GCA_009176605.1 of Armadillidium nasatum. Lineage (NCBI taxonomy): Eukaryota > Metazoa > Arthropoda > Malacostraca > Isopoda > Armadillidiidae > Armadillidium > Armadillidium nasatum. The sequence continues at coordinate 31,295 of SEYY01001860.1, read as the reverse complement.
TGAAAAAAAATATGAGATATTTGAGAGAGAGTTAAAAAAAAATTTTTTTTTTTTTTTTTTTTTTTTTTTTTTTTTTTTTTTTTTTTTTTATTTATTATTATATTATTATTATATATATTATATATTATATTATATATATTATTATTTATATATATATATATATATATATATATATATATATATATATATATATATATATATATATATATATATATATATATATATATATATATATATATATATATATATATATATATATATATATATATATATATATATATATATATATATATATATATATATATATAAGGGATGGAGTGAAGTATCGGTATCGGTAAAAATTTTGTATAGGAGTAAAGTATCGGTAGTGGTATCGGTAGTATCGGCAGTTTCGGAATATTTTTATCGGGTATCGGGTATCGGTTTTGGGGAATTTTTAGGTATCGGTATCAGTAAAATTTTTGGTATCGCTCCATCCCTAATATTATATATATTATATATATATATATATATATTATATAATATATATATATATATATATATATATATATATATATATATATATATATATATATATATATATATATATATATATATATATATATATAATTGCCGAAATTAATCAATTTTTAGATCAGAAATTAGAGAAACTTAAGAAGCCTAGAGGGGAGAAAAGACAATTTGCTGCTGAAAGCGGAAAAGCAAGTCAAGCTCACAGAATTTATGGACAGAATGGAGAACACCTTGTAATTCCTGCGCCTCTAGGGACTATGGTACAGACTGATCTTGGACTGACTTTAGGTAATTGCATTTGATAAAAAAGAGTGAAATGTATTTTTTATTTTATATATTGAATTGTTGATAATTTAATATCACATCTTGAATTTAAAAGTTAATGGAGATAAAGAAAAATATAGATTAATATTCGAAAACGTTATTTTTAGTTCCAAGTAATATTAAATTTGAAATCGTTTGTCAGATATTTTGAGGGATAAGCTTTGTATTGTAGATGTTGAATACATCCATACAACTGATATCAACTCACCATATCATATATATATATATATATATATATATATATATATATATATATATATATATATATATATATATATATATATATATATATATATATATATATATATATATATATATATATATATATATATCAAACCTTCATACGGGAAAGGGAAGTAGCGCTCCCTAAGCGATGAGGTTCCCATCTCACTCCAGTGCCCAATGGTGCGCATCCTTTCGCGCGTATTTCCACATTCTTCTACAGTTAGTAGGCTCTCTTTCGCACACAAAAAAACACTATTGCAGGCACATCCTTTAAAAAAAATAATTCTGGTCCACAATAGTTACCTCGGAGAAGCCCCGAGCGGTGGTTTCCAATAATAGCCCCTCATCCACCTCTTTCCCCATCACCACTTGGAAGTGGTAGCCTCCGGTGATGGAGGGTTGACGCCCCCAAGACTTTGCAGCCGGCTTGCCCTAATGCTCGGTCTATTTTTTTTTCATTTATTTTGGCTACATTCGCGGTCTTTAATTCAAATTCCACTTTGTTGAACATCACCTCTCTTCTTCTAGACCTCACCTTTTTTTCTTGACCAAAACTCATGTGCTGAAGCGTTCTGAGATCAAACCCTACTCTGTTTCATCATACAGTCTCTATCCTCAATTTTCATCTAAATGTGGTTGCTGTGCATGCGTGTGCAACTATGTTGTTTGCTCTCGTGCCTCTAATTTAGAATCTTCCGAATATTACACCTTTTGGCTTAAACTCTCTTGCATTCTCCGACTAAATTCATTTGTTCTGTTTATTTATCTTCCAATTCTACTGATTATCCTAAATTCTTTTATTATCTTAACTCCAAAATCGAGCACATACTCTCTTTTCCTTTCTTTGAAATCATCATATGTGATTTCAATGTTCACCACCGCCAATGGCTTTCTTCTGGCTCTCATGATACAGCCGGTGAACGCACCTTCCATTTCGCTATCCAAAACGACCTTAAGTAGTTGGTGCAACTCTCTACTCATATCCTTGATAGTGTTGGGAGATGAACCCAACATTCTAGACCTTTTTCTAACTTCTAGTCCTTCTCCTTATACTGTCAAACTCTATCTTCCGCAAGAAAGACCCCCTCCTACAGTGAGGAAGTGTTTGTGGAAGTTTGTTGCCGAAAGTGGGTCGTATTATTATTGCTTCCGTGGAAGGGTCTCTCTGAGTGTGCAGAGCGCATTACTGAGATGATTCTCTGTGGCTTGGAGGCGTATATTCCATATTCTTTTCCTTGTATTAAGCATAGCAAACCTTGGTTTAACTCTTCTTCTCGTGCTATTCGCCGCAGGGATGCTGCATTCAGGGATTACCGTCGTCTTCAAAGTTCAGGAACTCACGCAACTTATATTTTATCCCGGAATCGTGCGAAATCTATCCTCGGCAACACAAAAAACTCTTTTCTCTACAGAAAATGCAATAATCTTTCTAGTTCCTCTTCTTCATGACCTTTCTGGCATTTTACAGAAAATGTCAATTCTAACTTTGTGTTTTCCTCTTTCCCTCCTCTAGTATCTTCTGACGGTACACTGCCGTTTTACCTTCTTTGAAAGCTGAACTCCTCTCTCAGACCTTTGCCTCTAACTATAGGGGTGATGTTTGCCCCTGTATGGAGAACGCCTCACACATCTGGGGGTGGCTCCACTCACAGCTCTCGTTTAAAAGGTGGATTTAGGGCTTTTCGTCTTATCAACTCTCGCTCTCGCTACTTTTTACCAGTCTCTCTCTGCCCGTCAAAGTGTTGCTTCACTTTTTCTATACTATCGTTATACACTGCTCTTCTGAACTCTCCATTGAGAAGGGCTTTCTACACAGTCTCATCCTTCCTCTTTCCAACTTTCTGATCCCAGATTTAACCGCTATGCTAAATGTATTCTACTGGTGAAGTTTGGAATACACTCCCTTCATCTGTTTTCCCAAATTCCTTTGACTTGTACACTTTCAAGCGCCGTGTATCGGGACATGTCGGTATTTAACGACCTAGGTTCCGGTATTACCACAACTCTGGGGGAAATTAGTAGACCTCACTGACCTTTGCCCACCAGAGTATATATATATATATATATATATATATATATATATATATATATATATATATATATATATATATATATATATATATATATATATATATATATATATATATATATATATATATATATATATATGTGTGTGCGTGCGTGCGTTCTGCCGAAGTTTTAAATGGGTATCTGTTGACTATTTATATTTGTAAGTTTAAATAAGAAAATTTAAGTGCGTTATGAGAAACCTTTGAGCTGCTATTGTACCCTTAAATTTCAACTTGGTAACCTTCTATAGTGGCATAGTTCTTTAAACTAAGTTGTGTGTTGCATTGCAAATGTAAAATTACAAGTCTGATTTAGAATTAAAATAGTGAGTTTAAAAAAAATATTCAGTATAAAAATAAATAAAAAAAATAAATAGTTTCCTCGTTTGTTGTCGTTTCAAATTGATTATAAAGTCATAAAATGAAATATTTACTTTTACAGGTGATATAATAGAAGAAGGTGAAAAAATTCTTGTTGCAAGAGGTGGATCTGGTGGCAATCCTGATAATAATTTTTTTGGTCAACCAGGAGAAGTAATAAAATTTTCACTATTTTTGTAAAATTGCTTCAAATTTTTCTAAGTACTAATTTTTTTTCCTTTCTTTTAATATATAATAAAATATTTTACAGAAGCATCACATTCAGCTGCTTCTCAAATTAATCGCAGACATAGGATTAGTTGGTTTTCCAAATGCTGGTAAATCGACTTTACTTCGGGCGATTTCTCACGCACGTCCGAAAGTAGCCAGCTATCCATGTATGTAGTGCTACTAATTCAGGAAAAATCTCAGAAATAATTTTTATGTTGAATATACATTTTGAAAATTGATGGTCATAATTTGGATTTATAATAAATATATTATATATATATATATATATATATATATATATATATATATATATATATATATATATATATATATATATATATATATATATATATATATATATATATATATATATATATATATATATATATATATTGAATTTTATCTTCTTTTCTTTAATATGTATGTTAGTTTTTGTCATACATTTTAGTAATTTAGGTTTCCTTACACTTTTAGTTCTTACAATTACTCTCGTGTTTAACTGTTACAGTCACAACACTAGAACCAACTGTTGGAATGTTGAAATTCGATGATTCGAGAATGATATCTATGGCAGATTTACCTGGTTTAATTGAAGGGGCTTGGATTAATAAAGGAATGGGTCATAAATTTCTTCGTCATGTTGAAAGGACAAAATTGATGCTGTTTGTAGTGGATGTTGAAGGTTTTCAACTTGGACCTACGTATCCGAGACGTTCACCAATAGAAACTGTCATTTTACTTAATAAGGTATAAACCTCATTTTGATGTAATCTACTACAAAAAAAAATAAAAATACTCAAGTTATAAGCGATTTTCAACATTTAACATAATTATCCTTCTTCTATTGTTTAATATTGTTGAAAAATCTTTTAAGTATTTCTACATCATTCATCATAAAGAACATCATGTAGAATGATGCCTGCCATTTTATGTTTTCTACTGCCATTGTACTCTTTTTCTTTCTTTTAAAACCTTATTATTTAATATTTCAAGGATGTGTTTCTGTCTTTAATTTATCATCTGCATTTGCTCCATTATACTGAACTGTATATTGATAACCAAAATATATATATATAATATATATATATATATATATATATATATATATATATATATATATATATATATATATATATATATATATATATATATATATATATATATATATATATATATATATATATATATATATATATTATTTTTTCTTTTCAAAATTTTAATTGGTAGTTTCTTAAGGCCTTTTTAGCTAGGTTGACTCATTCTTGCATAGTAATTTTTTCTCACATTCTTCATATTATCTTTAAAAAAATGCACTGTTGAGTTAAAATCATCAATTGTAGGAATTGTGTCATTGAAAACTACAGCAATTTTTCAAGTTCATATAAAATTACAAAAATAAAAAGAAAAACTTGAAAATTATTTGTTCAAGGGAATCTCTTAAGCATTTATTATTTCGGGTTAAAGTAATTGTATTTAAAAGTATGATATATAAGATAGAGTCGTGGGCATAGGAGTGAATGGATGAGGAGATGCAAATATGTAGATTACTAATGATCTAAAGAATCTTAATTGGAATAGAACAAAACGTATAGAAATTAAAGTGTAGAATTCTGCAGTTTATAATTAAAATATTTAAATCAAGATTTGAAGATAAATATATTCATATACACAAAATTTTCTAAAATGACTCTTTATATTTACCTTCAGGAACTAGAATTATACCAACCAGAATTAATTGAGAAACCAGCTGCTCTTGTATTTAATAAAATGGATAAAATTAATTCTAAAGAAGAATTGGACGCTTTAAAGGATCAACTTTTAAATATAAAGGGTAAGAAATTATTAAATTTTTTGTAATATGAAATTGAAACAATTTTAAAACTTAAGGTTTTTTATTTTAAATACACAGTATACATATGAAAATAAGTGAATAATATGTTAACTGATATGAATTTATAGTAGTAATGTTAACCAGTAGAGTATCAGTAAATTTGTGTGTAATGAAATGTTCACAGGTCTATAAAGTATTTCTTTATTGTTGATCCCGCTGTTGTAACTCTTAGTATGACCAATTATAGTTTTGATTTAATGTCATGTTTATGTTTTGTAATACTTTTCTTTTTAAATGATTAATTCTCTTATTTCCATATTCTTTCATTGTAGAATTATCAGGATGTAGTTGATGCACCCAAACAACCAATAATAAGTTTGAAAATATTTAATTTTTTTTTATTTTTTTTATTTTTATCTTTTATTTATTTACTTTTTTATTATTTTTTTTATCTTTATCTTTTATTTATTTTTTATTATTTTTTTTTATCTTTATCTTTTTTATCTTTATCTTTTATGACCACCACTGAGGAAGAATATTAGTCATATTCTTCTATTTTTAAGAGAATAATTTTAACTTCGGGTTTGATTTGAATGAAATTTTGCTGTAAACTTAGTTTTTAAAGGGCTCATATCTTTGATCTTGAAAAGTTGTTTCCCATTTCAATTACATTCACTAGACACCAGAATCAGAAAATTCAAGAAAATTATATCGAGTCTTTCATCTGTGGTCGTTTTATACGTTTCTACATTGTTATACAATGAACCATATTTGGCTAAGGTTTTTGGAAATATAAAATTACTATTATTTATTTTTCGTGATTGTGATCCTTTTGGAGATTTTGAGATGATTAGAAGCTATGATTTTACATGGGATCCAGATAATTTTGTTTGAGAATTTTGAGTTTAACAGAAGCCTGTCATTTTGTAGTATTTAATGTACAGTTCCTCATTCTAAACTTTGTTTCAGAAATAGCAAAGACAATGTCAGAAGAATTTCAGCCAGAAAGGTTGGTATCATTTTCCAAAGTTATAGGATGTTCTGCTAAATATGATAAAAAATCTGTTGAACAACTCAAACAAGATCTGCGTGTAATACTAGATATATTTGAAAGTGAAAATCAAGAATCTTTGCCAGAAATTTATAAAAAAATAAAAGACCAAATGTATGAAAAAAATTTGAAACTTTTGTAAATTTTTATTATTGTAAATAAATATCATTGTATCTGTATATTTTAGTTACCAAGTGAAGTGTACATTATTAAATGAAAAAAAGTTTTCCCGCTAGTTTAGGTGTGAATCAGAATTCATTAGTATTCGTTCGTTAAAGATCATAAACATTTATTTTTTATTTTGTATTTAAGTAGTCTCCCTTAATTAAATATAACTTAAGATGTTTCTTGCAAATCATATTTTCCTTCGAACCTTTTTATTATGTGTGTATCAATTCAATCATGTCGAACCATTACTTTGCGGTGGCTTTCCACCTGCTAAATCTAAATAAAAAAAAAACAAATAGCTACTCCTATTTTTTAAAATTTTGTCTCGAAAGTAAATAATAACTGGTTATTTATATGACGGATTTCAAATAGAAATCCTTTGAGGGCTCTGTCGGTTGTCAGGCATTTTGGAGGCATAAGAGTTTACTTAATGGGTATTGGAAGCAATTTGCAAGGGTTTACTAACCCAGGTTTATCTTTCAACTGTTTTAATGTGACAGTGTGGTAGATAATGGGCAAGACTTGTAGTCTTCTGTTCAAAAGTACAGGAAGTAAACTGAAAATTAGAATGTGTTGAAAGGCTAGTCCCTTGACTTGTCTTCAAAGAACTTTGTAGGTCAAAGGAATAGTGTATATTGCAAATGATTGCTTAAGGAGAGTGAGTCAGTCATTCTAGACATTTGGGGGTAGTAATTTTAAATTCGTAGATTAATTAAGAACCCATTACTATTTAAAAGGTGGTGGTTGAATTCTTTTGCCCTTCGTATGGAGCCAATCCTTACAGTATATAATAGTGACCCTGTATGGACCAAACTGGAATAATATATAAAGCACGGTGAACCCTCATATTTGAAGTTCGACTTCAGAGCTATGGAGCCTTAAAATTGTATAACTATGTTTTTAGTAACTCGATCTCACCTTGCTTGGAAAGCACTTGAAAAGAAAAAAGAAAATGTTGAAAAATATGTAAAATTAAATAGATTCTCTCAAAGATAAAAAATTTACAGTGAAAAAAATTAGTTCTCTCACTTGTACACTATAACAAGAAAATGGAACACCATTTTATATTAAAGTATCAGTAGCAAGAGATAAAAAAGGGTGTCCAGTTCCCGGTACGAAGGGCACTATGTTGTTTTATTAACCAGTAGCTGCGATACCAACCTACTTCAAATCTTGATAAAAGCTTTAAAATTTATTATTTATTTATTGTACTTTTCAACCGATTACAAAAATTATACACTATACACAATTTTAAGGTTGTTGTTTTGGGAATAAACCAAGAATATTTTATATATTTGAAAAATCAAATAAATAAATAAATGTGTTTCTACCTCAATTCTGCTTTTCATATCAAATTCTTCGTTTAATAAAACTTTTATTAGCACAGAATTTCTTTTAAAATTCAACTAGTCATTTATTTACTGTATATATATTGAGGAAAAATAAGTGAAATAGCATTTTCTCTTTCAATTTTATTATATTTTTGATTCATTTTACAAAAATATTTAAATATTTTTATTTTTTAACTTTCTTCTTTAATTTTTTTCTTCTCTTTTTTCTTTTTCTTCGTATCTTCACCCATATTTTCATCACTTAAATTTTCTGAACTATTTTCTAATTTTATTTTCTTTGATACTTTTTCAATTCCTTCTTCCAAATCATCATTGGAATTTTCTAGGTTATTGCGCTTCCTCTTTTTACTTTTCTTTGGACTTTCAATACTTTCCTCAACTAAATTTTCTACTGCTGAATTTTTCTTCTTCTTTTTCTTTTTTTTCTTATTTTCATTTTCACTTTCATTGTCTTCGTCATTTGGCTTTTCAACGCCACTGATTCCACTATCTTCATCTTCAGCTTTTTCTTCTTTTATTTTTATATTGGACAAAAAAAAAAAAAAAAAAAAAAAAAAAAAATTTATAAATAATATATAATATATAATATATATATATATATATATATATATATATATATATATATATATATATATATATATATATATATATATATATATATATATATATATATATATATATATATATATATATATATATATATATATATAAAGGTGGTTAAATTTTAAGGGCCGATGTTGATTTTGAATAAAACACAAATTACTTAGGAATTTATTGTCATTTCTTTTTATTATGATAATATGGTATGGTTCAATTATGTATGGAACAAAATATCGGCCAAATGGCCGCCGCGACCTCGGCGGCACACCTCCATCCGATGGTCCAAATTTTCGATGACGCTGAGGCATAATTGGGGTTCTATGCCGTTAATGTGCCGAATTATCTCATCCTTTAGCTCTTGAATTGTTGCTGGCTTATCGACGTACACCTTTTCTTTCAAATAACCCCAAAGAAAGAAGTCCAACGGTGTCAAATCACATGATCTTGGCGGCCAATTGACATCGCCACCACGTGAGATAACACGGCCATTGAATTTGTCGCGCAAAATAGCCATTGTTTCGTTAGCTGTGTGGCAAGTGGCACCGTCCTGTTGAAACCACATATCGTCCACATCCATACCTTCCAATTCGTGCCATAAAAAGTTCGTTATCATCTCACGATAGCGAACACCATTCACAGTAACTGCCTGACCGGCCTCATTTTGGAAAAAATACGGCCCGATGATGCCGCCAGCCCATAAACCACACCAAACAGTCACTCTTTGTGGGTGCATTGGTTTTTCGACAATCACTCTTGGATTAGCATTCGCCCAAATGCGGCAATTCTGCTTATTGACGAATCCACTGAGGTGAAAATGTGCCTCATCACTGAAGATGATTTTCCTCGAAAATTGATCATCCACTGTTGCCATTTCTTGCCACCATTCTGACCATTGACGACGTTTTGTATGGTCAAGAGGCTTTAGTTCTTGAGTCAATTGCACCTTGTAAGCGTTTAAATGCAAGTCTTTATGCATAATGTTCATCAACGACGAGCGTGAGAGGTGCAATTGTTGGGCACGACGACGAGTTGAAGTGGATGGCTCCTCAGCCACACTATCGCGAACAGCAGCAATATTTTCTGCAGTACGAGCATGCACTGGTCTTTTCAAATCTCCTACAGACCCGGTTTGCTCAAATTTTTTCACGATTGTACGCACATTTGGACGATTAAATTGACCAAAAAAATCACGAAGTGCACGATATGCATTTTGATTTGAACGCCCATTTTCATAATAAGCCTGAATAACTTTAACACGTTGCTCCATTGTGTATCTTTCCATGGTTCAAATTGAGTAAGTCTGAAATTGAAAAAAGTCAAATGAAATGCAGTAAAAAACTTGACGTTTAGGTGTGGTTCACATTCAACATCGGCCCATACAATTTAACCACCCTTATATATATATATCCTTCTCTGGTGATAACGACTAAAGGCACACATCATATCCCCCAGTTAGGAGAAAAATGAAAAAAAAGTTCGATTCAAAGAGTGACATGTCTCAATACAAATTGAACTAAGAAAATCAATGGTTATTTTTGAAAGTTTTGTGATTCACTAATTAGAGAAACTAAAGGTTAGCAAATGAAATGTCAAAGTTGTGTTCTTAAATACATTTATTAAATTTCCTACGTTATCAAATGTTAAAATAAAATAATTAAATGAATTAAGAAATAGAAATACAAATTTGTACTTACCTTTCAGGAATAATATCTCCTTTTAAAAATGGAACAGCACAAGTCAAATTTAATTCTGTAATTTTCATTTCCAAAGAATCTCCTTCACGAACACTGTTGCCACACCAGTTTTCTTTGGTAATACCATTCGGGATTGAAGACGAGGCATTAAATATATTATGAACTAAACAGCCTACATGGTTAGGTGATTTTTTAACCACTTTCCCTGAAAATGGATTTAATAATAATAATAATAATATGACTGATACATCATTATTCCATTAGAATGAAAAAAAGAGCATCTAATTTTAAGAGTACTAATTTTTAGCACTTGTCCTCTTCATCAATACTATTCAAAATATATCTTATCTTAAATAGGATAGTTCATAAATTCAAATGCAATCTCACTCATAGAGTCATTAACGGATCATCGATTCACATTATGGTCACACTTATTTTGAACAAATTTTGTAGTGATTAACTTCTTGAGCTATTCTTTGCCCACAAATACTGACAACACCAAAACACCTTTTTTTTTAAATGGTCTTTTTCTATATTGTTTTATATAAACACTCTATTTCTTGAGTCTCCCAAGATTTATTCAAATTTCTAATCTTTCTTTAGGTCTCTTTTTTTTTTTTTTCATTGTTTCTTTAAATTCTAAATCTGGCATTTGTATTTTACTATCCATAATGTAAATATTTACCACATAAAGCCTCTAAAAACTCCTGTTGTTCTGCTTTAAAAAGACACTCTCCCTACTAAATTTAATTCCACCTCCTTCATTATCTGATTATCTTACTCCTATCCTATCATTCCCAATTACCAAAATTTTTCAAACGGAACTCTACGATGTTTAATTTAATGTAAATTCTCCATGGTAGTGAGTAAGAAAAATTGAATTTTATGGAAAAACAGAGCCTAAACTAATTCCAAAACACAGGAATAACTGGGGATGATCCACAGCTCAAGAGTGGCAGAAGAACCACTATGACCAAGTCAGGATATGATAATCTCCCCATAAAACTCATTTGAAGACATTGCAAAGTTGCAAACCTTGGCTGCTAAGATCTTTAAGAGTGGTAAAAATTGACAAGTAAACTCATTTGAGCACTGAATCACCTTTAGAGAAGGGATATAGTACCAAAATAGTGTTGCAAAGTCCTTTAGATAAAGCTAAAAGCTAGAGAGTAAAAAGGCAATTTATAATACAAGCAAGTTAATATTTATTTTCAAATTTCACCCATTCTAGAAAGTTTCTATTTCAGAATCAACATACTTCTATTATTGTTATCAACTTTAAGCATATTCAAGTTCTCTACCATAAAATAATAATAATAATAAAAAACAGATATTTTACTATACTAACCTTTTAATATACTCCCTATTTCAGGTGAAAAAACATAAAAATCTGCCACTATGTTAATATGTAGAAATGGGTTTGTGTCAAAAATCCAACCAGAAGGAAAGTTTATTTTAACACCTTCAAAACCCAAAACTATGCCTTTTAATCTGTAAATACAATGAAAAAAGGTATTAAGCACATTAAATATTTAAAAAAATTAAATTAAAAATATCAAAATTTAATGTGTAAAGTTTGTGAGGTATTTAGACTATAATAGTTCCTCAACACTTTAATCATTCATCCATTCTTATTACTTCCTTTTAAATGAAAACTGTACTAATTGTTATGAGCACATTTATTACAAATTTGCTATCTTCTATTTTAAATATTTGAAAACTAGTTAAAAATATCCAAATATAACATATAATTAATAATAATAATAATAATAATAATAATAATAATAATAATAATAATAATGATAATAATAATAATAATTTAATAACAATAATGATTAATAATAATAATAATTTAATTAATAATAATAAAAGTAATGAAAGGAGAAAAATAAAAAAATTTCTAAAATGTGTTTGCTGAATGTAGTAGACTAAATAAAAACAGTATATATATATATATTTATATATATAAATATATTGCGATACAGGTAAAAATAATAATAATTTTCAGTATAATATCTATCGATAATAGCTGAAAAATTTGAAGTGAATACTTACTGTTTACAATAATTCTTCAACATAGAATTTAATTCTATTTTCACACCATTTTTAATATCATTGAGATACAAAGGATGTAACAATATTGTATATGATGATGTTATTTTCTTTATGCATGACAGATTCTGTGTATACAACTCCTTAACATCCTTAAGTTTAATATTTGCAACAGCGTTCATGCTGACAATACATGAACTAGCTGCCTCAAAAGTAAATAAATTTGGAAGTAGTTGAAATATCAAGTTGGATAATCTTTAATAAAGTGTTTGAAAAACCATTTTACTTAGGCACTTAATAATGATGAAAACACCCTGAAATAATAGATAAAAAAAAAAAGTAAATAAATAAATTTCAGAACAAAATGGTTATACTGAGAATACTTCAATATTACAAGTGACCATAAACCTCTCTGTGAATATATTGAAACTAAGAATTGCTCTTAGTTACCATTGAATGTTATCATAGTGTGTATAAGGTTAGGAGCTAGCACCGATAATAATACATAATTCCTCCACATTTGGGTAAAAAATGTTTGGTTTGTCCCTCCTTGAAAAGGGCTCTACCCATGAGTGGATCAAAAAAAAAAAAAAAAAACAAACAGTATTTAGTTTTAATTTAAAATGTAAACTGGAAATGTAATGTATATTAAAAAAAAAAAAAATGGCTAAGAAAATTAAATTCGCTAAATTAAAATGTACTTAAGGGTACTTAAGGTAGTAAAAATATATTTCAAATATTATAAACCTTGGCTTCCGTCTGAAACTTTGACAATATGGCATAAGAAATTAAACAGAGAAATATAATCGGAAAATAAATAAATACTAATATAGGTATATATATACGGTATATAAATTGTTAAATTTAACAAATTAATTTGATAACCTATCCTTGACTTAAAGGGTAAATATATGCTAATGGCTAGCAAATTGGCCTAAACAAAATAAAAATAAATAATTAAGAGGTATAAAAAAAGTACTTATGCACTTCAAATATCTATCAACAAAGTTTTGAAATATCGATGTTAATATTAATAATTATTGTGAAATCATCTATTTATATCACTATTGAATAATCACTTATTCAATGTAATCGGCCTAATTATATTTTATAACAGGATTTTTAAAACTGTAACCTATTTTAAATTTACTGAATTTGATTTTCCTACGCATTTTTATTGTTCTTCTTCAATATACATTATTACATTTCCCGTTTATATTTTGAATAACAACTAAATACCAGGTAAAAGACGAATCATACATAATAACCCATATTTTTTTACTCATTCAAGATTATGGCAGTAAAAATTTAAAATAGAAATTTCTATTTTCAATTTTAACTGCAGGAGAAGAAAATTACCACAACAAAACTCAAGGGACACAATTCATGGAACACTTCTCTTTAGCAATTTTAAAAAAATCTTGACCGTTAGTATAAAATATGTATATAACTTAAGTACTATTCGAGTCAAGCTTTAACTTAAAATACCAACTTTTCGATATCTGATACACAATTACCGGTCAACTCTGTGGTCAGAAAAACTTGGGTCTAATCATTGTCTAGGTATATATATACTTAATCTGCTCAATATGTAGCCTAATTCAATAATAGATGAGAAAGAGAAAAGAAAAACGAGAAGACATGAACATAGGAAAATAGAGACAGTTAGAAGCCACAAGGGCCTATCGAGACTGTCCCAGTCCAAACAAATAATAACAATAACAATATATACTAATACAATGCATTGAAACACAAAAACCTAAACTATATTCAGTCGTTTTATATTCAATGTTAGAAAGATTAAATTTAACATTTCTTAAAACGTAAATGATGATAAAAGGAGTAAAATCAATAATTCAAAAAATTATAATATATAAACTGTTTAAAAAGAAAAGCACTTATCAGACCTAAAATAAATTTTACTTTTAGAGGGATTAGGGCATAGGATTAGGGACATGACTTTGAATATGCTAGCCCAACCAATTTTCATTCGATTTCAAGAACATGGGCCAATATGAGACTATCCCATATGTAACCTTCAGAGTTCAGACATAATTTCAATTTTAAATTTTTAAAATAGCCAGAAATGTGAGAATCTCAAAAGTTGAAGAAAAATTCCGATTTCCGATTCCATGAAAATTGCCGATTCTTCCGATTCTCGATGCCGATTCTGACTCTGATTCATCTTCCCATCACTATATATATATATATATATATATATATATATATATATATATATATATATATATATATATATATATATATATATATATATATATATATATATATATATATATATATATATATATATATATATATATTCTTTGGGGGCTCTCCCTTCTCACCTTCAAATAACATTAACATTCTTGGTCTGGTGCTTTGTTCTTTTACAATGATGAAAAAATATTTAGATCGGAAAGGTTGGTATTTTATTGTTATTTTATTATTAATTTAAAAATGTCTTTTTTTTTTACAATTTTTGTGCTTCACCGCGAGTGAATTTTGTAAAAGAAAATTTAAAATTAATTTATTTCACTCAAATTCAACAATTGCCTACGAGATGTTAGTTCTATTGAAAATAAATTATTTTTTTGATTAGGTTAGGTTAGGTTTAGTTAGGTTAGGCTATGCTTATGCGAATTCATTTGTAGGAAAAAGAAAGCCAGTGAGTGCAGAAATCAGATCAGAGCTTAAAATAGGTATTTGACTGCCCAACTAAATTTATTTAAGGAAAAAGATTTCTAATTACAACCCAACATGGCAACATATAAGTTAAACCAAGCCTTCAAAGTTAAAAACTATAAATGTTAAGCAAAAGTAAATTATGTAATGCGATACACATCAAGAACAAAGAAAAATTTATGATCATCAATATTCAGGATTTCCAAACAACTTTAATTTGGAGTTTTGCTTTTTAAGTAAAATCTACTTTAATTTTTATATCAAATAAAATTAATCTAAGGCATTTTAAGTTTGTCTTTCCTTTAAAAAAAACAAAAACAGGAATGAAACTTTCCAACTCCTAAAGCGAAATAATAGAGCTCTCTAGCAGGTCAAAATAAGTATAGTCACGTTATATACTATGGTATAGTCAAATTTATAAAATAGAGAAAAAGCCTAACAAATCTACCCTATCTATCAACTTTTTTTCGGTGGAGGAAGATTTGTATGACGTCACTACAACCATCACAGTCGTGTCACAGGCTGTGGTCGTGTTTCTTCCTCTTTGTTTTGTTTACTTTAATTTGGGGGAGAGCGCTTCCAGCTCTCGGAGCAAGCGGTTTGCTTGCTCTGAACTGGTGGTGACCTGAAGGGCAGTTTTTTATCTGCATGGAGGGACGACATATGCCCTCGTTGGTGAGGTCCGCTCTCGGAAACAAAATTAAACAAAACTTGAATTTGGGGGTTAGAAACCTATGTTATAACTTGTGGCAGGCAAAACTACTATTCTAGTTTATTGCTTATAGGAACATAGGAAAATAGAGACAGTTAGAAGCCACAAGGGCCTATCGAGACTGTCCCAGTCCAAACAAATAATAACAATACTAATACATGCACGAAAGACTAGGTCTATCCCATCCTAGTTATCTAGTTATCATTCATGCATAGTCATGCATAGATAAAAGTAAAACTAAACCCCATTACACATGCAATACTCAATGAAAAATCACCCACTACAAAAACTGCCGTTAGGCTTAGTCATAGGTTGATCTGTTGATCCAAAAATTTATATATACCAGCCAATTTGGCTTAGTCAGATTATTCTATATAATACCCAAACCATCCATATATCAATCTAACCCTTTTTAAATTTGACAAGAGAAT
>SEYY01001860.1:0-10000 GCA_009176605.1 Armadillidium nasatum | reverse complement strand
TTTGCTGACGATATCTCGATAGTAATAACTGATAAAAATCATGGCACTCTCTCACAAAAAACAGTGACTACATTAAATAAAATAATGACATGGTTAATTTCTAATAAACTTTCCTTAAATGTGCAAAAAACATCATATCTTATTATTAGCAATAAAAGCATAAAAGAAGACATTAAAATTAACTTAAACCAAGTAGAACTGAAAAGAGTCCCAAATGCCAAGATCCTGGGTGTGATTTTCGATGACAAATTAACTTTTAAGGAACATATTAATCAACTAGTAAATAAATTAGCGAAATATATGTATATATTAGTCAAACTTGCCAAATCCATTCCCCTATATATCTTAAAAAATATTTATAATGCACATGTACACTCACAGCTTTTGTACTGCCTGCCAATTTATGGAGTTGCCAGAAACTATGTTCTCAACCCTGTAATTATTATGCAGAAACGTTTCATTCGTCTACTATGTGCCAGCCTTCTCAATGAACACACCCAACCTTTGTTTAAGAAACTTAAAATCTTACAGTTTCCACATTTACTAAACCTTTCTCTACTAAAAGAACAACACAAAATAATGAATAATGAAACCTGTAATTTTCTAATAAATAGCTTCCGTAACAATCAAACTCGAAGAGATATTAATCTGCGTGATAATTTGCATATAAATCCCCCGTTTTATAGACTTGAAAAAGCAAGACAAGCGGTTTCCTTCAAATCCGCGAAACTTTATAACGATCTACCAACAGAAATAAAAAACATAAAATCTTTGAAAGCTTTCACACGCAATATTAAAAATTATTATCTTAACCAATACTAACTTTCCTAATTATTAATTATAGTCCTATTACTATTATTATGGTTTATATTATCTTTATTGTTATAGATTTCATTGCTATTACTATTATTATTATTGTTCATTATTGTTATTGTTCATTATTATTTTCATTGTTTTCTTCTTACTCTTATTGTCGATTATCACTATTACTATTATCATTATTATTATTATTATTATTATTATTACTATTAGTATTACTATTATTATTATTATTATTATTATTATTATTATTATTATTATTATTATTATCATTATTATTATTAGTATTACAATTATTATTATCATTATTATAATTATTATCTTTAGTATCATTATCATCGTTATTATTCTTATTTCACTATTATTATTATTACTATTTATTCTTTTATTATTTTTATCACTATTATCATTATTGTTGTTATTATATATCCCATTATTATTATTATTATTATTCTCATAATCACTAATTTTTGCTGCTACTATAATTCTTCCATATGGTTTGCGTCTCCTTCTTCGTTAAGTTTGGTTTCTCCTTTTCACATGTGACCACAAATTTTCTTGGGAAAGTTAAACTCCATAAAACCCACACTTACTGCCGAGCTCGAACGACACCCAAAGAGTATCTTTGAGGTTAATATTTTGGGCATTCTTTTCTCAATTTCTCAAAAAACAATTCTGTAGTTCCCATTATTATTTTTATTATTATTATTATCATTATTATTATTATTATTATTGTTTTTTTATTATTATTTTTATTATTATTGTTATTATTGTTTATTTGTTATTAACATTGTTCATATTATTACTATTATTATTATTATTATCATTATTATTTGTTATTATAATTTGTCCGTTATTTTCTTTATTATTATTAACATTATTACTATTATTTGTAGTATTATTATTACTATTTTTTATTACATATCATTCTAGCGACGCTACACATTAACAGTAATGCTGTAACTATTTTCTAGAATTACTACTGAAAAGGTTTATATTATAATTAAAATTACAATTATTATTATTATTATTATTATTATTATTATTATTATTATTATTATTATTATTATTATTATTATTATTATTATTATTATTATTATTATTATTACTAGCTTCATTGTTCTTGTTGTCGTTAACTCACCATTGTTACCATTATAAACTACTATTATAACTATTATGGTCATAACTTTATTACGATTACTATTGTACTTAACATTATTACTAATTATTATTTTTATTATTATTGCTATTACTATATTTATTATTTTCTCATTATACTATGCATCATATTCGTACTAAAATTGATATTTAATTATATTGATGTAATATTATTCAACTAAACTTTGGGGTTCAAAGGAAACCAATGTGCTTCCCCTTAGAAACCCCTTTTCAGAGTAATGTACAACTATTTAAATATTGTATCTTGTAGAGTAAGGACCTACTAAAACAATGTATATATAACCTGTAATTATATCTCTGAATAAAAATTTTGGAATTTGGAATTTGGAATTATTATTATTAAGATTTTTTATTATTTTATTTTATAAATCATTTGTTTATTTTTGAACAGTGATTGCTTTATAGAATTGTCTTAATACTACAACATTCAGAATCCTTTGGTTTGACTTTAAAATATTTTCCATCTCTGCTGGATCTGTGAATTATTTTTATATTTTAATAAGCTGTGAGAGAGTTCACTAAAGTTATTATTATTATTATTATTATTATTATTATTATTATTATTATTATTATAATTTTAGGATCTTGAATTCTGGCTCTGAATGGCAGTTAGGTGTAGGAGCCCAGGGTGCTGTAATTGCAGTCTTACAAGACTCATCATTAGAGGTTCGGGCAAAGAAGGATGAATATGCTTCTGTTGTTGGAAAAAAATCATAATTGTAGGTATATATATATATATATATATATATATATATATATATATATATATATATATATATATGCACACTGTTTATTTTTCATTGTTTGCTATTGACCTATCTTTTTATTAAGGTTGCAAATTAATATTTCTTCTGACGTTCTTGGCATCCATGTTAATTTTCAGTGTATAACGACCCATTCCCTAAGTGGAGGCGAGTTTCGTGGTCTTCCGAGTGTTCAATGGTTGCCGTAGCTTATAGTAATGGAGTTGTTGAAATTTTTAACACTGTTGGAGCCTCTCTATTTACAATTTATCCACCAAGGTATGTTCGTAACTTATTAAAGTGAGTTTAATTTTAAATTTAAATTTATTTTATCTTTAATTGATTCTATTTATTCATTTTTTTTTTCCCCCTTTTAAATTCTCAGGTATCAAGAAGGGAAAATACAAGTGGATCATAATAATGCCCTGGCTGCTTTAATATTTTCTGATGTTAGGACTGAAAAAATAAAGTGGTAAGATAAATTAAATTTTTAACATACTTTAAAAAAAAATGATTAGCATTAAAAAGACACACATCTACGGTTTCTCTTAAAGATCAGAGAGATTGGTTTGCTTCGTGGAAGTCCCTGGCTTGATTTTTGTTTTTTGATCTTACGAAGCAACTCAAAAATAGTAAAAAAAAAACAAAAAAAAAAAACAAAATTTTTTTTTTTTTTTTTTTTTTTTTTTTTTTTTTTTTTTTTTTCTTTTAATTTTTCTATTTTTTTTTTTTTTTTTTTTTTTTTTTTATTTTTTTTTTTTTTTTTATTTTTTTTTTTTTTTTAATTTTTGTTTTTTTTTTTTAATTATTTATTTTTTTTTTTTTTTATTTTTTTTTTTGATTAAATATATATTTATTTCATTATTATTAAAAAACAGGGCAGCAGAATTAATATTAATAGACTTTAAAGGAAATGTACGAAGTTACTTTGTATCTCCAACGGATGGATATCAAGAAAGTCATTGCTTCTCTTTTAGTCGTCTGTATCCATATGGTATCAGTGCTGCAGTTGACATTGGGTAAGACTTTTATCTTTAATAAATGAAATAAAGTTATTAATTTAATCTGAAGAGTAACTTTTAATAATTGCAGTATATATAAAAATATTTAAAAACAAAAATTGCTTTATTGAAATTGAGTGTAAGTTGTATTTTTAAATATATTTGACAGTATTTTGCTTTTAGCAGTATAGATATAATGGATTTTTAACTATGTTAATGCTAAACATTTGTATGTATTTATATCTTTTAAGAAATATCATGGTATAGCCTACTCGTATTCGAAAATATAAACTTTTTGACATTGTATTTTATTTCATTATATTTAAGTTTCTCAAACTATTTCATATATATATATATATATATATATATATATATATATATATATATATATATATATATATATATATATATATATATATATATATATATATATATATATATATATATATATATATATATATATGGTATTAAAGATCTCTCGTAATAGTTGCTGGGTTTTGTCATTACACAAATGATTCAAGCCTGAGAAACAATGGCTTAGGTCATGGACTGAGCATTTGGAGGATGCTTAGTGATTATCCCTTACTACAAACAGGTGGGTAAATAAATTTTGTTATTTGAATTCTTCAGTATATATATATATATATATATATATATATATATATATATATATATATATATATATATATATATATATATATATATATATATATATATATATATATATATATATATATATATATATATATATATATATATATATATATATTTTGCCTCATTATATTTAATATGAATTATAAAAAAAATTTTTTTTTTTTTTAAATATGCAACTATCTTGTAGCAATTTCATTATACCCTACGGTATTTGGATCATTTTGCTTATGTACTATTGCTATATTTCGGTATTTACTTTATTATTAATTCTTTTTAAGGTACCTACAATTGATGAAGACGAATATATGCCACCTAGAGTTAGTCTCTTCAATTTCGTACCTGAAGCAAAATCCTTAGACACTTACGATTGGATATTTCGTCTTTGTGTATCTCCATTGGGAAGGCAAGTCGCAGCGTTGCATTCTTCAGGCAGCATATCCGTATGGGATGTTCCTTCTCTTCGAAAACGAAAATTCTGGTCATTAGAAAATCAACCTGGGTTTGATTCTCAAAATTTTGAACCTAATTATTTAAAAAAGGCAACAACACAGGAAATATCACCAATAAATAGTTTGAAAAATCACCTGGTAGATGTGAAATGGTGGTCTGAGAAGTCTGTTACCCTTGCAAGGTTTTCTGGAGCTGTAACTGTGTGTTCTGTAAATTCTCTAACTAATTTATTAGGCGAATCTCCAGAATTCTTTGAAGGAGTGCCTCAGGTATAGCTGACTTATTTACTAATTCTTAAAATTGAAGCATTGTCTATCTATCTATCTATCTATCTATCTATCTATCTATCTATCTATCTATCTATCTATCTATCTATCTATCTATCTATCTATCTATCTATCTATCTATCTATCTATCTATCTATCTATCTATCTATCTATCTATATCTGTCCATCTATCTATCTATCTATCTATCTATCTATCTATCTATCTATGTTTATCTACAATCTATCCATCCATCCATCCTATTTGCCTGTCTGTTTACATATTTACAAATCTTTTAGTAGATGGTGAAAATTTTTATTTAATTAACCTAATAATTTAAGTGGTATATATATATATATATATATATATATATATATATATATATATATATATATATATATATATATATATATATATATATATATATATATATATATATATATATATATATATATATATATATATATATATATATATATATATATATGCCGTTACTAATTACATGTACGTTTTCTTCAATAGATCAGTGAAACTTACGACAGATGCTTTTTAGCATTAGAAATGGAAAGAAATTTAGTTAAAAGTCAGACGAAATCTATGATAAACATTTCCGAATCTTCGTCTGCCGAGTGTGAGGAAACGTTTCTGGATGACGTAGATCTGTATGAGGATGGTGATTTATCTGTATTTCAACGTGCAAAAATTCTTACACAAAGTATTTTATTTTGGATAACAGACGCTGAAAGGTAAGTGGAATGTGATGTTGTACTTTATCTTTGTAGACTTATCATGACTGTTCTTTTTCTTATTTATTTTTTTATATATTGAGAAATTTCTCATTACCAAATCTTTCTCAAAACTTACTAAGAGGTTTGATCATACTTGCCTATATGCCGAATGGGAGATATACAATTTATTGGGGAAGAACTTGCCATTTGGGAGATACACAATACATTTTGGGTGATGAAGAACTCTAACTCTCCTGTTGCTAATGCTATTTTTCATCCATAATGTGTAAATCGGATATATCCTCTACTAAACTAATTGAAATATTTTCTACTAAACTAATTGAAATATTTTCTATGTTCAGTATTAATTTGTCATAAAAATATTTTTTGAATATTGTAATTTGTTTAAATGTTTTTGTTAAATACATTTTATGTTGCCATAGTCTTTTCATTATTTTAGCTTTTTCTTTTTCTTTTTAAGTTGTATACTCTTATTGTAATTCATTATAGATTTATGAATTAATTTTTGTTTTTTTTTGCTATGATTTGAAATAATAATCACCATAGGTTTCGTCCGTTTCACAAGCGTCCGAAGGTAATTGCAAGAACATGTCGGTTATTGTGTCTGAAAAGTACAACGCCACTTGAGCTTTTTACACGCAAGATTGAAAACGAAGAATATGGAGAAGCTTTGGCCCTTGCTCAGAGATACAAGTAAACAATTCATTATTATTATTATTATTATTATTATTATTATTATTATTATTATTATTATTATTATTATTTATTTTTATTTGATTATTTACTTATTTATTTCATTTTTTAGCTTAGACTGTGATTTAGTGTACCAGCAGCAGTGGAGGAAAAGCCCAGTTTCGGTGGCATCTATTCAAGACTATTTATCCAAAATTAAGAAACGTTCTTGGGTTTTGGAAGAATGTTTGAAAAGAGTTCCTAAAGATATAGATGCTGCCAGAGAGCTGATTCTATATGGATTAAGGGGAACAGAGCTCGATGTAAGTAGTGAATAGATGGGGACTGAAAATCGAAAGTGTACTTATTTAGTTTGTCGAAAAATTTTAAAGAACTATGTGGTATTAACTATAAAGATAGTGAAATAATGTGGATGATATGGATTTGCAAAATCTGGAACAATTTGACGATAATGTGTTAAGAGTTGTGTTTTTTATTTAATAAAAACACATTGGCTAAAGAGGAAATTAAAATTAAAATTTTTTTTTGAGGGCAAGGAATGAAGGAATTTGTGATAAATATTTAAAGGGTTATGGGAAATATATGAATAGGCTTATTAAAATGGTACCCAGATGGATGGATTAGGATTAAAAGTCTTATAGTTACAACGAAAAAATGTTAGAATGGAAACTATTGGAACAAAACTATGGACAAAACTGTGTGATGGCATCAAAGGCACTTGATTTATCAGGATGTAGTAATATGGTAAATGTGTCACATTTATCTTAACAGGAGAAAATCAGTTACTGTTTTCTTATGATAAATTTGATACTTTAAGTTCGTAAAATTGTTTTTACTTTAATACGTTTGTAAAGGTCCTAGTTGAAGCTGAAAATTTAGAATAAAAAATGAATATAATAAAAAAGAATAATTTGATTAATTGAGTAAGAATTAAAAATTGTCAAGGTATATACTAAGAATAATAAACCAAATCTTTCTCAAATCTTACTAAGAGGTTTGATCCTACTTGCCTACTTGCCGTAGGGGAAAATTACAATTTATTGGGGAAGAACTTGCTATTTAGGAGATACACAATACACTTTGGGTTATGAAGAAATCTAACTCTCCTGTTGCTAATGCTAGTTTTCGTTAAATATGATGTCTTTGTAGAGTCGTTATTCCGCACGATAAGAGAGCTTTTACTATCTATTCTTATGTACTCATGATATATTTGTCCTGTAGGCAAAAAATTTTTTTGGGAAATCTACCTTTCTTTCCTGTTGGAAGATTCATAACTCCAGTTTGGTTAGCTTATGTAGCCTGTCTACTTTCTACACTCATCTTCCCTCATTTTTAGCTGCATAATTTTTTAGCCACTTATTTTCCACAGCGAATATAATCTCTCTTTAAGGCACTTGTATATTTTTTCATCATATGTTCTTTTTTAGGAATAGAATCCTTTGGTTTTGTGTGCATGTTTTTATTATTATTATTATTATTATTATTATTATTATTATTATTATTATTATTATTATTATTATTATTATTATTATTTTTATTATTTTTATTTTGTGCCTGCCCATAGACAGGACCGCTACCCTATAGTGTCGACTGTATTAAACAGCAAAAAAAAGTAAGAGAAAAAAGATAACAAAAATAATGAAAGGATTTTGTTTGTCAGACATGAAATGCAATTATCTTTCAGTAAAAAGTTTCTTACTTTAAAAGTTCTTTAAAAGATTAAAAACTTGTCTATGAAACTGTGAATATATGACAAATAACAAGAGTATTGTTTCTTCTCTCATAGTATGAGAATCTAAACTTCAAGAGTTTTAAAAAAACTTTAAACAAATCAGTATTGTTGTTGTAAGTGCGAATTCTAGAGAGAAACGATTATAATGCTTTGAAACAAATAACTAAGAAAGATTAGATTAGAATGTACGTTGAAGTTTTAAAGAAAATACGAAAAAGAAAGCTAAGAACATGAGAGATAAATGTGCTTCAAAATGTCTGCTCGGTAAAGATGGTATAGTTAAGATGCAGATTAAGTTTCGCATTCACTTTGATGATACTGCATTTTTGAAGTAAAAAATAAAAATAAATAAAATTAAGCAATTTTTACGATTGCAAAGATACAAAAGTGAGGGTTGTACAGATGGATTTGCATGCTTATAATTTTTACCTAAATAGATTAATTTTTCTATATATATATATATATATTATATATATATATATATATATATATATATATATATATATATATATATATATATATATATATATATATATATATATATATATATATATATATATATATATATATATATATATATATATATATATATATATATATATATATATATATATATATATATATATATATATAATTCCAGACTTTAGTGAACATTGCAGAAGGAACAAATGATGACGAATTTCTAGTGAGCGATCTATCTCTTGAATATGAAGAGGATTTGGATATGGATCCTGAAGAACGAGAGCGGGAAGCCCAGGAATGGGCTGCCAATGATCTCAAACTAAGAAGAGAGCTTCTCTCTAAGGTTATTATTATTATTATTATTATTATTATTATTATTTATTATTATTATTATTATTATTATTATTATTTTTTTTTTTTTTTATGTGTGGAAGGCATTATAAAAAAATATATCAAAAGAAACTGAATTAAACTCAAATTAACTAAATAATCTTTTAAGAATTAAAAATTTATTATAAAAAAAAAATATTTAAAATTTATTTGTGGATATTCTCCAATTTTAAATATATTGTTTAGATGATGAAAAATTAGTGCAAAAAAAAAAAAAAAAAAACTATATGAATAAATGAAAATAAAATAAATCAAAAAAATCAAAATAGTAATAATATAGCATGTAGTTTCTTGCACATTAAATTTATTTAAAATTTGGTTTTAAATCTTAATATTAGAAATAAAAATTAAAATTTTTTTTTTTTTGTGATCTTTAAGAGTATGTGCATTAGTTTATCAGATGAGAAAATTCAGTTAATATTGTTTGAATGCGGCCTACAATAACACAATAACATCAAGCATTTAAAAAAAAAAAAAATGCAAAAATTTTTCTTCAAGCGAAGCATTACCAATGAAGATGATGCTTTTTTGTATGAGTGTGCTAAGTGCTGTATGCAAAAGAAAGCTTTGTTACATACTTGTACTGAATGTTATTATTAAATTATAAAATAATTTCAATTCAATTCTCAAGTTTAATTCAGAGGATGTACATTTCCAGGTTTCAAATTTACAGTTGGTCCTATACTACTAAATTCAATAATAATAATAATAATAATAATATTGTGACTGTCCGGTTCTTTGAAAAGGGGCTGCTAGATGATAATACTGTGGTTTCCTTTGAGCCCCATTGTTTAATACATATAGTATTTTTACTTCATTTAAAAATACAATAAGTTAAAATGTTACTGCAAAAGTAACAAAACT
>SEYY01001859.1:0-12500 GCA_009176605.1 Armadillidium nasatum | reverse complement strand
TGACCAACTATAGAAAAAAAAAATTTTTGAACTAAAAAAATCCACCTTTTCAGACAAAATCTTTTTTTTTAAAATACAACTATAACATTTCCTATTTTTGGTGTGTATAGAGGAGGGGTGGGGCTACAAATTCCTCTATGTACTTTATTCGATGAGATTCGTTGGTTTTGAGATATTGCCTTCAAAAAGGTCCATTTTTGGCCAAATTTCAAAAATTCCCAAAGTTTGAGGGCTAATCTCGCTTCAAACAAAGGGCATTTAAAAATGCACTAAATAAAAATTGTTGCCTGTTCCTCTTCTAAACAATATTCACAAATAAAAAAAAAATAGTAGGTAGCATTTTTTTTTTTAAATAATTTTTTCCTCCAGAAGGGTACGATTTTTGCAAAAAAAAATTTAACTAGAATTAAAAATCTATTCCCACCAATGAAAAAAATTGGGGCAAAGGTATTCATTTAAATTTTCAGCTCATGTGGACCAGTGGTTTGACCAGTTATTCATTTTTTTCAACTTTGGGTCCAAATAAGTTTCAAACCGTTATAGACTCAAAAAAAAAAAAAAAAAAAAAAAAAAAAAAAAAAAAAAAAAAAAATATTTGAAAAAAAAAAAAAAAAAAAAAAAAAAAAAAAAAAAAAAAATTTCAAACAAAATATAAGAAAATTAAGATTTTTTTCTTTTCTGTTTCTTTTGACCGCTCCTTTTCTGCTAGTGAATGTTCATCTTTGTGTTTTGATTTTTGATACTCCAAAAAGATTTGGTTGAAATTTTTTTTACTTGTAGCACCCGGAGGTTCTCTTCTAATTTTCTGACTGCAGATGTTACATTTAGCTATTTCGAGCCTATCCTGAAACATTGTAAAGTATTCAAATACTGCAGAAGCTGATCTTTTAGCCATATTGACTGAAAGTATAAACAAAATAATTTTTAAATAATGCAGCTAAATGATACAAGTTTGATACATGGCAATAAAATAACAATGATATGTATAAATACAGGTTAAATTGATAATTTTATATCTTACATTTTTTCAAACTTTACCTTTGGGTCTTACCTAGGTAAACGTGTTAAATCACTATTATGAATTAGAATAAATTTTTTTTTAATTTTTGTACTTTTTTTAAACTTTAACTATACAAAACTGTAATTTTCTGATTTTTTTTTAGAGAAAATGCATGTAATCATTAATTTAAGTGAATGTTGGCTATTCTACTCCTTCCTTACAATTAAATAAACCTTATATCTAATTTTCTTAACCTAAAATTTCAGTGCTTTTGACCTCTTAACAAATTTTAGGAAACCCCGGCCATAACCCCGGCCCCGGCCCCGGCCAAATTTGGGTGACCCCGGCCCCGGCCAAATTCCAGCCCCGGTCGGTTCCTAATGCAATGTATAAATTTGTATTTATATTGATATGAAAGTAATTATAAGTGAATCCTAATCTCTAAAAATTATACTTTAGAAATTCCTTAATTAAAGAAAAACAGTGTTTTTGGTTCCACTTCCTCTATAAAGCAGCCTGCATGTGTACAGCATTATTAAACATAGAAAGAAGTTTACCACTGTAGAGTATAATTGTCTTTACACACAAACACCATAAAATGCTCTTCTACAATAATACAAATACATGACTATTAGACATTCTCATTTTCAATTATCGATTTGTGTGAAACCAATTGTTTTCATTCTTTTTTGTTGCATTACTTATGGAGAAGTTATACTTACTTTTTAACAATTTTGTTTATATTTGATGGCGCCAAAGTTCTACTAATAGGTAAAGATCCTGGTGTAGAAATTTCTTCTGAAATTAAAGAGAATTACCTTAATTTTTTTTTAATTAATCATGTTTAAAACAGTTAATTATTAATCGTGTTTGACTTTACAATCATACCTTCCCTTTGCTTGTATCGTTCATCTTCTTCATCGGACCAAGAGTTCTGTTGATGTTCGGCTGCTGACGAATCGAAGTATCCTCTTGTACAAACATAATTTAAAGCCAGAACTTGAACAGCAAGAGAGCCGGGCTTCTCAAGCATAACCTAAAAAAAACACAAGGGAAATATACCTTTAAATTTAAATTGCTTTGTAAAGAAATACATGTGAGGGGCAATCTCATACTACCACGTACTCAAAGTTAACCATGGATGAATTTCCTATTACGAAAAAAAAAAAACAAGACTAAACGTATAATCAAAATTTGAAACAAAGCAGTTATTTGACTACAGTAGGAATCTCGGCATCCTAAGAATACTGAAATCAAATATATATATATATATATATATATATATATATATATATATATATATATATATATATATATATATATATATATATATATATATATATATATATATATATATATATATATATATATATATATATATATATATATAAAAGAATTACGTCAATGGACAAAGATCATTTTTGTACACGTATTTAGAGTTACTAAGCTTTGAGAAACTGTAAGTTAAAATCCCTTATTAATGTGCAAAATAAGACAAAGAAAACAAATGCTTCAATAATAACCTATGTAAATATTATCTGGATATGAAGAACAAAATAAACTACAGACATTATAATTTAAACATTTAGAAGAGATGGATCTAAATGACATCAAAGCAAGAAAAACAAAACACTCCTTTGACAATAAATGAAATCACATCAAACTATTGAAAATCAGAAGGAATAAATAGAGCCAAGCAGAGTCAACAACACTTATCTATCAAGAATCAATGACAGTCTTTCCCATAACTAAAAAATGCGACAACTACATATCTATACCGACATAAATTTACATACTAATGTTAAAGCTCAAAATGAAATTCATTAATTGTGATCAGACTTACTCGTTCCAAAAACAAAACTTATTTTGAACATTAAATCATATACTTTCATGGCAACAAAACCAAATCTTTTAAATCATAAGAGGAAAGTATGTGTATTGTCAACTGGTTGACAAATGACAAGAACTATTATTTAAAAAAAAAAATTTATATTAGAATACACTATTTAACAGTAAGGTACTTCGTTCTTGTAAAAATAAACAACGCTTTTAATGAAATATAATCTTCAAAAATTGATTCCATTATTATACTAAATTACAAAAGAATAAAAAATATTATACCTGAAGCAGTCTGAGTGACTGAATCTGAAGATGATGTGAAGAACATATGCACCGTCGCAGCAAAATCTTTCTTGGACTTTCATCATTTTCACTTTCTTCAACATCATCAATTAACCACGATATTAAACCTGATATATATATATATATATATATATATATATATATATATATATATATATATATATATATATATATATATATATATATATATATATATATATATATATATATATATATATATATATATATATATATATATATATATATATATATATATATATATATATATATATATATATATATATATATATATATATATATATATTATACACATACATATTTCAGAATTTTTAAGTCTGCTATACGGAGAATCAAAGAGGTCAAGGTTCGACTCTCTATATAGAAGACTTAAAAATTCTGAATATTTAAATTCCACAAGAGGTTTTAAGGTTTTAATACTAACATATTTTTAATAGTCTGTGAGAGAGGAGATATTAACTGACCAGTTGCCTTGCACCCGTTTGCAGTCGGGGAGGTCCTTTGGAAGTCTGTATGACAGGTTGCTCATGAGCTTTCTCATTGTGATTTCTTTTTGTACTGTCGTGGTAGAGAGATAATACTCTCTCTTACCTTATAGGAGGTCAGGGTTCGATTTTCCGTATAGCAGACTTTAAAATTCTGAATATTTTAACTCCACGAGAGATGTGGTTATATAATATATATATATATATATATATATATATATATATATATATATATATATATATATATATATATATATATATATATATATATATATATATATATATATATATATATATATATGCACAAGGAACGCCAGAAGCACACATGGACAACGGGTTTATTGGGTTGAAACCCTAAATTGTAAATTTTTATTAAGAAATATAAAATCTAAATCCTAAAAATTCAAAGATGGTTGAGAAAAGCAAAATCTTCTGCATATTTAGAAGATTGTGATCGAACATTTTAAATGAAAGTCTGTCATCTTCATGAATGATATCATTAGCAGGGAAAAAATAACTGAGGCGATATCTCTGCTAGAGGCAGTAAGTCGGAAGATAGAGTATTGAGAATACCGAAATGATATATTGTAGCGTTCATGGGATGTGTATGTATATACGAAGCTATGATAGGACTACATCTTGTATATGGTGTTGAACATATCATATTGATAATAAACCCAACAACGAATTTATTGTGATGGAGTTTTGCTCCATGACAGTCTTCACCAGCAGGATTAAAGCTGAGGCGAAGGAAAAGAATAAGGTGAAACGATGGAGACTATCCAAATGTGATACTGCAAAAAAATAGTTGGAAATGTAAGAATCGAAAACGATGTTACTTTGGTTGCTCTGTCAGTTATCACATTGTATATAGCCGTCATATGGGAGGGACCGAGCAAAACGTGACTTGTTTTCTACGGAAGTGAATAAATTTAAGATATTTACTAAAACTACCAAAGGATACTAAAAGATCTTTAACAAAATGCAATGATCAAATAACAGTTTCACAGCTAAGAGTATGGTGAATTTCCTGAAATGAAGAACCAAAGCGTGTAAATTCAACCAAACGTTAAGGGAGCTAGATCTTACATCAAAATTTATAAAGGTGTTATCCTCTATTGCTGCAAGTGTACGGTAAGGAGAAGGGTTGTAATCTCACAGAATAGGAGTTTAGTGTAGAAATTCTATTAATCAAATGTCAATGATTAAGTTCACTTTAAACATAGGAGCAAAGTCAGAAACTTGAATCCATTGTTCTTCGACACAACAAAGTGCAATGATTTTTTTTTGTCATTCATTCACGTGTTTCTGGATATTCATGATGCTGAAAATATACAATGGAAACGTACCACACATTTACTTTACATAAACGGTACTAGCCAAGCAGCAGACATGACAGCTTTTCGGTACTTCAGATTTAATATAGGAATGACTTCCGTTGATGACAAAAGTACCTATCTTTTATAGCGGTGATGACATATATATATATATATATATATATATATATATATATATATATATATATATATATATATATATATATATATATATATATATATATATATATATATATATATATATATATATATATATATATATATATATATATATATAAACGCATTCAAATATGTCTGATTAAACAAAATTAAATTACATATAAAGTCATAAAGGTAAACTTACTATTGGATAACAAAGTTGAAGAGATCACGAGGAGCATCTTGGTAATTAGGGCGGTAAAGAGCGAGAGAACATCGTCGTCATCGTGGGATAAATAAAACGAGGACATAAATCCTTCATAGAACAATTCACGAATTATGCTACAAATACTTGAACCAAGATGAGAATCACAACCACCTATTAGCTATATATATATTATATATATATATATATATATATATATATATATATATATATATATATATATATATATATATATATATATATATATATATATATATATATATATATATATATATATATATATATATGCGTGTGTGTGTGAGAGAGAGAGAGAGAGGGAGAGAAAAAATTAAGACATTTAATAATTTTTTTTAAATAATAAAAAGTCTTAAAAACTAAAAAGTTGGTGCAAACTAGGTGAGTAGGGAAGGGATTCGGTAGGAGTCGCTTAATTTAACTGACTCCGACTCTCCATCCCTGTTCTAAACATTTATTATTCCTAAAAGATAATATTTTAATTTATAAAATATACTTGGGCACAACCAAATATGAAATAAATGACTAAGTATTGGTTGTAAGGGGAATGCAATCCTCAGTTGCCTAGCATTACACAAATGTTCAATGTTATTACTGTGTATTTCTTATAATAATTAAAGTATCGGTATCGAAACCTAAAAAAATAGAGTATCGGTATCGGTATCGGTACATCTCTAGTTAGAATATAAATAATATAAATTATGAATATTAAAACAATAAAAATATACATTAAACTTATGAATAAAATATTAATAAACAGAAATAAATAACTAAAATTAGATGGTTTCCATGTAAAAACTATAATGATAAAGGTAACCGACAAATTAATAAAATATTATTCATAATAACTTAAGAAGTGTTTACTTAGAATTATAAAAGTTTTATTTTTCTTTCTGGGGTCCTCCAAAAACAATTTTTTTTTTTTTTTTTTTTTTTTTTTTTTTTCTTTTTTAGCTTACTTTATTGGTGTTTATTTTCATTTTAGATTTTGTATTAATTGCTTGAATATGTAACATTAAAAACTTCCAAGATACGTCCCTTGACCAGAAGTGAAACATTTTTTTCATAAATTTGTAATCCTCATCCCTGAAGTGGGATGTTTGGAACAAACTTTTAAGTTAGAGGAGGATTGCTTACTAAAATATTTTTTTCCCATCCTAGTTTCTTCTATACTTTATTCTTGCTACCATTTTTCCTCTTAAGAATAATTCTATTTATTGCTCACAAGCGCAAATTTTGAAAGGTAAAAGGAAAGAAAAAAGATTGTAATGGTGACCGGCAAAAATTATAATAAGAGACAGCGGTGAAGATGAAGTTGTGGGATAAGTATTTGGAGTACTTGAAATTAAACGATTGAGCATCAAGTTGAACAATAGATTAAAATAACTTCTACTACAGATATGATGTTATATCATTAAGTAATAAATAGTAAGCAATTAAATGGTATAAAGAAAGAGGCTCTTTAACCAAGTGTTTTAAGGGATCTGAGTTGAGTAGAGGAAGAAAAATTGGGAGAAAAGCAAAATGTACATGTACTGAAACAAAACATTTTAAATTGTGTCAGTGAGAATAAGTGGGAAAAATAAATGAAGGAAGAATTTCTCGACTACTTGCATAAACATAGTAGTTAAGTCTTAGGCCAGTGCTAAATAAAGAATGACACTGTAGAAAGATAGATCTAATGTTGTTCTTTTAAATGTATGCATAAATAACTTGGAACTGCAAACGGAATTTACCTTATCAAAGAGAACAAGCCATCGCAGGTGTTCTGTTACTTCTCTTTTGCCAGGAAAGTCTCCAATGAACTCATCTTCTCCTTCACTATCAGAGCTTGAAAGTTCAATCCTAAAACATGAAAAATAAAGATGCCAAAGACTTATTTAAAAAACTGAAGATGGTCTTATAACAATGAAACTTACTTAAAAATTTGCTCCCATACAACAAAAATAATTGGAGGTTCTACAAACACATGCCAAAATAAACACATCTTCTCAACATACTGATCACAATGAGGTATTAAAGAGCACTCCATACAATAACATAAAAACCCATCTCAACAGTGCATTCATTATATTTAACCTATGGTCTAGTACCAAAAGGATTAGGTCAGTGAAGATGAAAAAAATTATTTAAAATAAATCAGCTGATCATAAATTAAATGTTAGTGTATGCCATTGCCACACAAATGGTGAATGCGAATTAAGGATGCACCGATTAATCGGCAGATAATCGGTAATAGGCTTAATCGGACCTATTACCGATTATTCGGTAATCGGCTATTCACACGATTAATCGGCCGATTGCTTAAATTCTTTACCAGAACAAACCAACCTTTACAAGACTATTTTATAACTGCCAAGTTAATCATCAGATAGCTTCGACACAGTAACAAATAACAATACCAATATAATTCCCAAATTGTTTTGTCATTTTGTGCCTGGCTGCTATTATGGCTTTTGCCTTTTTTTTTTTTTTTGACTTTTTTTTTTTTCATTCATAAATTATGAAACATTAACATATTATAATTGACTCATTATTAATACAAATACTACAAATACATACATACAAATTGCATAAAAATACTACTAAATTTTGGCAGTTTTCCATGTTTTCTGTTTATACTGTTGCCTCTTCAATTCATGTTGTCTTCTATCTCAGCTCTCAAGCTCATCAGTATTTAAAGTTCAATACTCTTAAGTTATAATGCAGAAACATAAGAGTTTCCCCATTTTCAGGACACAGCCTTTTCCTTGTAGGTTCATAGATATTACCACCTGTACTAAAAAGTCTTTCACTCTCAACAGATGATGGTGGTGCGCTTAGATATTTTGAAGCCAAATTGCTCAATATTGGTAAAGTCTCCCGTGTCTTTTTCCACCAAAGTAATGGGTTTTCGCTTCTTTGAAGTGTTGGTAGAGTTAAATATTGATCCAGTTCCTTTGCGCATCTACGAGTAACAGATTTACTCCTCTTGAGTTTGGGTTGCACATCTGTTGTACTTGCAACGTCTAAGTCTGAATTTATTTTCATAGGCTTATTTGACTCAAAATCATCTAACAGTTTTGAAAGGGAAACAGTTTTAGGTACACTTTCATAAGTTTCATTATCTTGATCATCATTAGAAGAGCTGTCTCCTGTTTGACTATCAATAGAATTAATATCAGCTTGATGTTCTACAATATCTATAACCCATTTCTTAATAGTGTCTTCTTTAATGTCATCCTTTTGAAATTTCAATTTAAATCTGGGATCGAGAAAAGTAGCCAAGCACAGAAATTTTTGCATTTAAGTATGATGCAAATCTTTTTTCAGTTGATGCACTGAATTCTTCAACAGTTGAAATAATTCCACTAAATTCACCAGTAGGTTTGGTAGCTTTTAATAGAAATAATCTGAGAGCTAATATTGTAGGGATTATCATTGATATAGTTGATGTTCTGTTACTTGATTCTTTGCTGATGTCTTCAAATGGACTTAATAACTGGACAACTTTTTCAACAATTGTCCATTGGTAACTTGATAAAGTTGGAATGTCATTGTCAACAGCATACATTATAAGAGCTTTTAGCTGTTCTAAATTTGTTCTAATATTTTGAATTCCAGCGAGTAGACACATCTTGAATCAGTTTGTTTGTCCAATTTAAGCTGCTCCTGGATTTCGGTTAATTTGCTAATCGCTAATG
This sequence comes from Armadillidium nasatum, assembly GCA_009176605.1. NCBI lineage: Eukaryota > Metazoa > Arthropoda > Malacostraca > Isopoda > Armadillidiidae > Armadillidium > Armadillidium nasatum. The sequence continues at coordinate 3,456 of SEYY01001859.1, read as the reverse complement.
GAGAATGATTAAAGTGTGAGACTATTTTTCTGCTATTTGCAATTATATTGCTCACAGCCTTTTGCGAAAATATTGAATCATTTACTGAAAGTTGCAATGTGCGTATGAAACATATTTGCGGAGGAAACTCGTAGTATACAAGAAAAATTTTGTTGGAGATCTTATACTCATTCAGAACAATGTGTAGTTTTTCACTTATTATTTCAGCTGTATGTGAACCAGGGAAAGGAACAACTCTAAGCACAGCTCTACATTGTTCAAACTCGTCTGAAAGCCAATGGCCTGTCACACTCAGAAATGGAGCATTATTTGTTGAAGCTGTCCAAATGTCTGTGGTCAAAGAAAGACTGCTAATTTCATCGAGCGATGTCTGAATTTTTGCTTTTACTTTCATAAATATATCCGGGATTATTTTGTCTGTGAAATATTTTCTTGATGGAATTCTGTAATTAGGACAGAATTTTGCAATAAGCCTTTGGAATCCAATGTCAGATGCCAAAGAATATGGTTAAATATCAATAGCTATCATGTCTCCTATCAAATAATGTATCTCTTGGGACTTGTGATCGTTAATATTCCAAATTTTACTCTTTACTAAAACTGATTGTATAGTTGGTTGAACTTTTTTTGGAGGCTCATAGTTGCTGCAACTTGCTTCTGAAGTACTTGGCTGTGACCAATCATATTGCCTTTTCCGTTTCAGCTTTTGCTTCATCTGAATGAATTTCTTAATGTGGTTCAACATATTTGTCATTGTAGAACTCTTTTCAGATTTGCCACCTCTTGATATGGTGGCTTTACATAATTTAAAAATACATTTACTGTTTATCCTTAGGATGAACATCAAAATACTTCCAACAATAACTGGTTGACATACTGCTTTCGTTATAAAGTGAAATTAATATTTAATTATTTATATCTCTATAATCGAGATTCTAGAATCTAGAGTTATCTTTAAAATTTTCAATTTTTAATTTTTAATATATTGAAAAGTAAGCAACAAAAATGATTTACATTAATAATGAAAACATGCATAGTTATTAGTAATAAATAATAATGTTGATAACTGCTTTTTCTCAGTATTAATATAAATTATTAGGTGTAATTGATGAAAGGCCAATTAATCGGTAATCGGCCACTTGGCTTATCGGTGCACCCCTAATGTAAATCATCTTTCATAATCGTACTTTATAAGAGAAACCTGAAGTGCATTCAAAAGTTATATTATCTTCTGAGTCTTGCTACTGTTCACAGTCACAGCTATTTAAAAAGGGATGAACTACTTAAGCTTAACACAATAATTTGATATTCCTAGTAGTATTCCTAATACTCTCTCACTACTTAACGTACCAGAATCCATTTTTCAATATAACAATGCAAACTCAAATAAAAAGGACATCTCTTATCTTAGCAATTTCATCACAGTTTCTACTAAGGTTGCATTATCGAAGTTAAAGAGTTTTTCAGGAGTCAGAGTGAGAAGTCAAAATTTTCTCCAACTCTTGGGTCCTAATCAAATGCAATTTTTTTCTCTCTCTCTCTTTTTGAATTGATTTTTAAAAAGAATTATAATAAGCTGAATTAAAGTGGGGACCAGAATCTAGATTAATTTTTTTTTTAAATAGAAATTTTAACTGTTAAAAAATCTAGTACAATATTGAAATTGTTGCTCCTTAACACATTCATTCGTTTAGCAAACATTTCAACAATGGAATCTATCATCATTAATCAAAATGTAATTAAAGGATTTCAGGTAATTCAAATTAGTTACTCTTTGTCGCCACCACAGCACAACCGTTCGTTAAAGCAAACATTTAAACAATGGAATCTACAGACATAAATCAAAACGAAATTAAAGGATAACAAACCTTTCTTTCTCTTCAAGTAAAATATCTTCTACAAGTGAAGGCTCTGTATCTAAAGGAATGATCTCTGCGGTTGTAATTAAACGACTTGCTATATAGTGAGACAGTAACGTGTGTTTAGCTACAGCCTCAGAACTTCGAGCTTCTTGGAGACTTGTAAGAGTTAATAAACAACTGTGAGCTTGGGCTGATATATGATTATCCTATATATATATATATATATATATATATATATATATATATATATATATATATATATATATATATATATATATATATATATATTATATATATATATATATATATCATAAACATTTCTATCCTTCGGGAATCTGGTTTTTATAATGGACAACAGAATCAGAGCTCGGAACATTCTTCAATAAATATATAGTTAAAAATATGTCTTTTATTATTCACAAAAATCAGTTAAAATCACAGGAGAATTAAAATCTAAGGTTAACATATAAATCATTAAAATAACTCGACGTTTCGGGATTCATATTCCCATCATCAGGAGAAACAATAGTTTAAATTATCAGTAAAAGTTATATAATCATTTATCTGTAAAAGAAAAAAAAAATATATACACAAAATGAAAACATAATTTATCAAATGACTGGGGGGTAAAAACAAAATCAAAATTATAAACAATAAATGAGTAAAAATAAATGAATTGTAAAATAGGAGACGAATGAAAAATAATTAAAATGTTAAAAACTAGAAATTAATAGTCATATAAAGGACAGGATAAACGGTATATTACGATTATTAGACTAACGGAATTGTAATTGGAAAGGGCCACTGTCACTATTGAGCGAAGGTTTTAGACTAGCAATGTATATGGATTCCAGAATTTTTAGGTCAGTTGATTGGTTGGTTTGTGAAATTATGGAAAAATGGGACGGGTCTATAGGGTGATGTTTGTTGTAACTATGGGTTCTAATGCTGAATGGGGAGGGGGATAAGAGGTTCATGCCAGTTCTGGGAGAAATGCCTCTGTGCTCGTCGCATCTGACAGCGAGTTGGCGAGTTGTACTGCCAACGTAGGTACTATTACATGTACCACAAGAATATTTGTAAATGATGGACAAGCGCAGAGGGGTAGGTAGGGGTTCTTTGTGAGTTAGGGGTAGCTGTTGTGTAGGAGGCTATAAATTTCAATTTGAAGTATATATGGTCGTAAAATGGGAGTTTAATATAGAAAGATTGTTTAGGGACGGTTGGAATGTTGGTATTGTCTGCAAAGGTTTTGTTCAAGAATTTTTTAATTAGGGAGTAAATAAGGGGAGGGAAAAAGATTACTATTAAAATGTTTGATAAGAAAAGAGAATTCTTTATGAAGTTCTATGTAGTTTGATGTGAGATGATAGGCTCTATGGATTAAAGTTTTAATACTGTTGCATTTGTAGCGAAAGGGGACATGACTGAAGAAGTTAAGTGATAGATTAGAAAAGGTAGGTTTACGATAAATGTTTGTATTATAATTAAAGAAGGTTTTTGTAATGAGTAGGTCAAGAAAAGGGAGGGAATTATTGATTTCTTCTTCTTTGATGAATTTGATGTTATGTAATTGATTATTAAGAAAATTCAA
>SEYY01001858.1:25000-43109 GCA_009176605.1 Armadillidium nasatum | reverse complement strand
ATTATGACATCATACCATCACGTGACTTTGATCCCGTTGTAGAAGGAATCAAATTCGGTGCCGAAATTAAAATCCGTATGACCAGAAGTTCCGTATCAGTGATAAGCCTCTCTAATATTTTTCAGATGCTATTTCAGAGTTACACGAGCACGTACACACACATGTTCACAAAATAAATAATCATATTCGACAAAATACTAGAAATTGCTAGAAAATCTAGAAATAGCTAGAAATAACTCATGAAAGATCGTGGGAACCGGAAGTAAAAACCACAAGTAATGATAAAAACTTCAAGTGGTGATAAAAATATGCTAAAATGGGCAGTTTGAAATGGCGGTTTCCACTCTTTTCACCTCATTTTCCCAAATTTCTTTTCTCTCAAATATGGTCAGGAAAGGGCCGGGCTGATTTCCTCCCTTCGTTCCTTCTCTTTTCCCCTCAGCGCCACGCTTCATCTTCTCCCCCCTTTTCTCCTAAGAAGCACAACCATCAAGATTTCAAATATTAATATAATTATATATATATATATATATATATATAATATATATATATATATATATATATATATATATATATATATATATATATATATATATATATATATATATATATATATATATATATATATATATATATAATAATAAATATATATATATATATTACTTCTGGTGGGCAGAGGCCAGAGGCCAACCAAGTTACCACCAGAGTTAGGGAACAATCAAGAAATCGGGTAAATTTAAAAGGCCAACATGTCCCGATACACGGCGTTTAGAGGTGTGTAATTCATAGGAAGTTGGAGAAATAGATGAAAGGAGTGTATTCCAGACTTTACCAATAGAGTATATGTAAGATTGATCATAGTGGTTAAGTCTGGGGTCGGAGAGTTGGACACAGAAAGGATGAGAGTGTTTAGAAAGGCGTGTCGCACGAGCTTTGGAGGAGGTACGACGGAGATTTCAGAAGAGCAATATCCGTTGTAATAGCGAAAGTATAGAGAGAGTGATGCAACAGCTCGACGGGCAGAAAAAGACTGGAGAGAATTAATGAGAGGAGAAGAGTTGATAAGACTAAAACCCTAGACTCCACCTTCTCAAGGAAAACTCTATGAGTGGAACAACCCCAGATGTGAGAGGCATACTCCATAAAGACGACAACAAGAGCCCTATAAAAAGCAAGCAATTAGAGTGGTGTGAAGAAGTTCTGAAGGCGCCTCAGTGCAAAAAACATTTTAGAAGTTTGTTTAGAGAGAGAAACAACGTAATCTTTCCAAGAAAGATCACGAGAAATAGAAACAACGAGAATATTAAGAAAATATCATAGTAGTGTAGAATAATATGTCGAATAGAAAGATGAAGAAATTGAGTGTTTGGGGCATTGGAAACTATCATGTTTTCTCTGCCTCAATTTGAAATGCGAGAAAGATCAGAGGTCAGTTGCTCCAAGGTTACCCTCCTTGCATCTATTAATTGCTGTTGGGAGGAGCGCCTTTCAAATTGAAAGGAATAATGCAGGGTGGAGTTTTCGGCATAAGAATGGATAGGACATAAAGTAACAGATAGAAGGCCATTAATGAAAAACAGGAAAAGTTTTAGGGATAGAACAAAACCTTGAGGAACACCACTATTAATAGATGTAAAGGATGAACGGTGGCCGTCTACAACAGCTGCTATAGAACGACCAGAAAGGAAATCAGAGAGAAGGCCACAAAGAAAAGGATAGATACCGAAAGAGAGAAGTTTGGAAATCAAAGCTTTGTGCCAGACTCTTTCGAAGGCTTTCGATATGTTCAGCGCGAGCAACAAAAGATTCACCGAAATGCCGTACACCTTCTTAGTGTTAAACTCAGAGAGAGAACAAATGACATCTTTAGAAGAAATTACAATTTTAGAAATAAATAAGTTTGAGGGGGTTGAAGGAGTAGGAATAGCTCCGGAGTCATCTAAGGTTGAATTAGAAGCAAACGTTTGAGCGAAGAGTCCAGCTTTAGAGAAAGATAAAACAGCAGTTGTACCGTCGGAAGATGTTAAAGGTGGAAAAGAGGAAGAAGCAAAGTTAGAGTTGACATGTTTTGCAAAATGTCAGAAAGGACGAGAAGAAGAGGAACCAGAAAGAGTATTGCATTTTCTACTTAGAAATTAGTTTTTAGTGCATGATTCCGGGATAAAATTATATGGATGAGTTTTTGGAGTTTGAAGACGACGGTAATCTCTAAAGACAGCATCCCTCGGAAATCACGAGAACAAGCAGAGTTAAACCAAAGTTTGTTAGGTTTAGTAGAAGGGAAATAATATGGAATGTACGCCTCCATTCCAGAGAAAATCACCTCGGTTATACGCTCTGCACATTCCGATGGACCCCTCCCACGGAAGCTGTAATCATTCCATTTGTAATCAGAAAAGTACAACCGCAAGTTAAGTGGCACCGTAATGCTAGAAACGTCTTCTCGCCGAAGGAGGAGGCCGTTCTTGCTGAAGACATGAAGAGACAGAACAGATACAGGCATAAAAATGTGATCGAATGAACAGAAAGGAGGAAAGAATTTAATAGAATAAAGGAAATAGATTATAAGTTAGGAAAAGATCATGCAAGTTGGATTCATCAGCAACTCGTTCAGGAATACGGGTAGGGAGATGCATCAACTGCTCAAGGTTGTTCAGGATAGAAAAGTGCTAGGCAAGTTCACCAGCTAGATCATGAGAACTAGATGAAAGCCATTGACAGTGGTGAACATTGAAATCACCTAAAATGATTTCGGAGAAAGGAGAGGAAGAAAGAATGTGTTCTATTTTGGAGTTAAGATAGCGAAGAATTTTTTTATAGTCATAATAGGAGATAAAATACAAACAAAGAGAGATTTAAGCCATAAAGTAGAGTATTCAGAAGACTCCAAATCAGAGACACGAGAACAACAACATTGTTGCGCACAAATGTGCAACATCCGCCTTTAGCTGAAAATCGAGGATAGGGACAGTAGGAGGAAACAGAGTAAGGTTTGTTGTCAGAGCACTCTTACACCTGGGTTTCAGTTAGAAACAAGAAATAAGGTCTAGAAGAAGAGAGTTTCGACAAAGTGAAATTAGAAAAGAGACCATGTATGTTGCAGAAGTTAATGAAAAAAGACCGTGCACCCAAAGGGCAAAGGTCTTGGTGGAACCAAACATCACCGGAGGCCACCAACTCCCAAGTGGTGATGGGTGAAGGGGTAGATGAGGGGCTATGTTTGGAAGCTGCTTCTCCGAGGCAGTTTTTTATTTCGCCATTTTGATAGTAATTTTTTAAAAGGGAATATATGTGTACGTGCTTGTAAATTTGAAGAATACATGGGAAGAAAGAGTATTTGTGAGAAGAACTCCAATTTCAAGGGTACATTAGAGACCCTCTAAGAAGATAAAACGCGAAAAGGAACAAACCAAAGGACAACGGAGTGAAGCTGAATGGTCTAGCCCACCCTATCACTCCGTGGGCTAAGCCCAATGGAGGGGTACTTTCATTGCTCCGGACTGCGCTACGTCCTCCTCCCCCTCTCTCTCTCTCTATATATATATATTATATTATATAATATATATAATATATATATATTTATATATATATAATATTAAAATATTATATATAATAAATAATAAATAATAATATATATATATAATATATATATATATATATATATATATTACTCAAAAGATCCTGAAATCCTGTTTGACGACTCGCAGTCTGATCCGATTATGATGGCGAATCTCTTTCAAGGTGACATTCGTATTACTTCCAATGATGAACTTTTCAAATTAACTGCGGTAAGTTTTGTCTTTCTTCGAAATTTTCATATCGAAAAATAACTCTGTAATCAACAAACACTAAAACAATGGTTAAAGACAGTTTTTAAAAGTGTGTTGTATTTTTTTTAAAAAAAAAAATTCAGCTGAATAGTGTTCAATATAATATATGTTTAAAAGTATTATTCAAAGTCTCTAAACTATATTTTACAGTTGTAAATATGAAACACAAAACTTTTTCTATTTTTATCGTGAAAACGAACAAAATTTGCCGAGCTGTAACTAAAACTGAATTCCAATTTTATTGAAACAAAATATTTGATCGAATATTTTTAATTTTAAGGCAACAATAATTTAAATATAATCAAACATAATTAAAATGCATGATGATAGTAAAAGAAATATATATATATATATATATATATATATATATATATATATATATATATATATATATATATATATAATTAAAATATATAATATATATAATAAATATATAATATATATATATATAATATATATATATATATATATATATATATATATAATATATATATCACTATGAAAAAACAGATACTTGAATATAATTCATCAGAATTGAAGATGATCAATTGTAAATTAAAAATAAAAGCTAAAATATCATGATTAAAAATGCTTGAAAGTTTATCTTTCATACTTGGATGTAAAATGAAGAGGAAAAGATCGTTCAATACTGTACTAGTAAAGTATATTTAAGAATGAGCATAGAGAGTAAATTTCTTGGTATTAATCTGATCTGAAAAGGAATGAGGCTTTGGAATGGTGAGTCTCACGAGCTTTCCTAATAGCAGTAAATATGCTTTTTGAAATCTAAGAAGAGCATCAATAAGGTCTGTGAATGAGAAAAAGATCATTAAGCAAATTCTTTTGATTCTACTCATTTAATAAGAAAAATATTCATGAATTGAACCTCATCAAATACATGATACATTCTCATATGAAAGGATGAAAAATTCCTTATAAAGAGCAGAGTATTGGTGTCGTGTAAAGAAGTTCAAAAGTTTCTTTAGGACAACTATCTATTCAAAGGAAGGCTTAGTGTGAGAGTTTATGATACCTTTTCAAGAAAGATCACGAAAAAATATATATAAATTGTTAGAAACCATATAAACAGAAAAGAGAAATTTAGCTGAACATTTACACGAGAATTAAGAAATTAAGATAATAATAGTTGAAGATTCGAAATTTGAAACACTGAAAAAAGAAACGTCGATTCGTACATACGCATAGCATCGCTGTTAGAAGACGACTAAAGATAGGTAAATAAAGGAGAGAATAGGCAAGTGTTTGCTGTCCAAACACAAAAAAAAATCACCTGATTTTCTGTTAAGAACAAGAAGTGAGCTTTGAAAAAGAGAAGAGGAACTGAATAAAACAGATATTAAAATTAAGACCACAATTAATTGGAAAAAACTGTTCACCAGAAAAACTCAGTGGCTTGAGAGACAATCTGTGACCGTTTTGAACACAAAAAAGTGTGCACATATGCAAAAGTAGTATGTTTGATATGTAAACTTAAGGTGTGGGAATGCTTACCAGATGTTCTTGTTAGCATTATCTGTATAAGATCAAGAGTTCACTGGAGATAATCTCTCATTGTCTTTGCCAGTGAGGTGCTCAACCTTGCTTTTTCCTCTCTCGAGCAAGCCCTACATTCTTCATATTATATATTTTTATTCTTAAACACATCACCACCACTCATGGGGAAATCCCTATCCAAGGATGGAGTGTTAGAAGAATAAAAGTAAAGCAAAAGAGGAAAAAAAAATTAAAAATAAAAACGCCCCCTACAGGTCCCACCTAACTCAAATTTCTTTGGTGAGCGCAGATTCGGGCTTTAAAGAAATTGAGATTAAATTCGGAAGGAAACACAGAAAATGGGAGATAATTCCACAAAACAGAGGTGGCAGGAAAGAGGAGGCACCATAGCGGACAAGCCTAGAGTTGCCTGTGTCCACGCAAACTTGATCCGCAGACAATGCACCCCTTGTGCTACGAGGACGCCGTAAAGGTGGTGGTATACGAATGGATAGATCACTGGAGCATTTTCCGCTGTAGTACCTATAGAAAAAAGATAAGTCACCAACATCAGGTCGCAAAGATAAAGAGTCGAGAGAATTAGAAAGACCGGAATAATTTATGTTTTTTAGCCTTTGACTCAACCTCAGCCAAAAGACGGGTTAAACCTGAGCCACCCCAGATATAAGAGCAGTATTCAATACATGGGTGGATGAGAACCATGCATAATTGGAGTAACTGCGAGGAAGAAAACATTCACGCAGACTAAACAGAACTCCCAGCTTCTTTGGAGCCGCCCTAGCAACCATTGTGATATGAGGTTTCCAAGACATTTTTTTGTTTATGTGAAGGCCAAAGATGTTTATATTGTCAGCAGGAGAGATAGGAGAACCATCGAAAGAAATAGAAAAGTTAGGAAGTGTCTTTGAGAGGAAGATTTCTAAAAGTTGTGTTTTTAAAGAGTTCAATTTCACTGGGAAATTCTATCCAAATGTGCAAGAATGGAATCGGAAAGATGAAGACGAGAGACAACTCTAGATACAAACGATGGAGCAGATTTGAAATGAGTTGAAGAATAGAGGGTTGAGTCATCGGCATGTGAATGAATAGGGCTTGATGAACAGCTAAGAATATCATTAATGAAAAGTAAGAATAGAGAAGGAGATAAGACAGAACCCTGAGGAACACACCTATTGACAAAAGGAAGAAGAAGTTGCTCCATCAATAACAGCCGAAATGGAACGATTAGAAAGAAAGCTAGAAATAAGTAAGCAAAGAGAATGAGGGGAGCTTAGAAAGCAGTGACGCATGCCATACCCGGTCAAATGCCTTAGATATGTCAAACGCCACCAAAAAAGTCTCCCCATGGTGCCTAAGGGCAAAAGACCATAGATCTGTGAGATAGGAAAGTATACCACCAATAGACCTCGAACGTCGAAAGCCATACTGATGATCAGAAAGTGGGGAATGGGATTACAGATGATCCAAGAAGTGAGAGTTGAGAAGGGTTTCAAAGATCTTAGACAGAATACAAGTGAGAGGTATATGGCAATAGTTAGAAGGATCAGAGTGGCTACTCTTCTTCGGAATAGGTTGGACTAATGCGCACTTCCAACATTGAGAGAATGTACTAGTATTGAGGCACAGAGAGAAAAGTTGAACGAGGGACGGAGCTAGCTGAGAAGCACACTCCTTTAAAACTCGGGGACGAATGTCATCCGGGTAACTTGCCTTCCTAACGTTCATTAACTTCAGAAGCCCATGCACCTGGTCAAATGTAATCACAGGTAATTGCATGGAACATCTGAGAGGAGAAATAGCAGGAGGAGGATTGCCGGAATCTTCCAGGGTTGAATTAGAAGAGAACAGGAGGCCGAAGAGATTAGCCTTTTCAGTTGGAGTGTTAGCAACAGAACAATCAGACCGAATAAGAGGATAAAAAGAAGATTTACATATATTGTTTGAGATGTTTTTGGCAAGAGGCCAGAAAGATTTATCAGTAGGAGAATTTAGTAGCTCAGCACACCTTCGTTTGGTGAAAGTCCGCTTTGCTCGTCGTAGAATATCCCTCCAACAATTCCAATCTGAATGTAAATTACCAAGAGTGATAGGAGAAGGAGAATTTTTTCACTCACGATACACGATGTCTGTTGCCTGAATAGCACGAAAACAAGCGAAATAGAACCTTGGATTTTGAGGAGAGAAAGATTTCATTGAAGAAGGAATGAACCTGCTCATCTCATCAGCGATAATGGCACCCACCTTATCAGCAGAGACCGAAACGTCTTCAGAGACAAAGCAGTCGCTCCAGGGATAGTTAGCATAAAAGTAGCGCAAAGCCGTCCAGTCAGCCCGATCAAAGTGGCAGAAGATACGCTTAGGGCAGTGTGTAGCATTTGGAGAGAAAGCATGAAAATTAAGACAAATTAGATTGTGGTCGGAGTTACCAATAGGTGAGAAGATTGCGTATTTATAGAGAGAACTAGTAGTGTTATTATTATATATATATATATATATATATATATATATATATATATATATATATATATATATATATATATATATATATATATATATATATATATATATATATATATATATATATTGAGCGTTCTAATAGAAAAAATAATTATGTTTTTTTCCTACTGTCTCTATCCTCATTTTTCAGTCAAAGGTGGTTGTTGCGCATACGTTCGAAACGATGTTGTTTGTTCTTGTGACTCTAATTTCTAGTCTTCCGAATTTTCCACCTTGTGGCTTAGGCTCTCTTGCTATTTTACGACTAAATTCATTTGTTCTGTTTATTCATCTCTTAATTCTACTGACTATCTTAAATTCTTAGACTATTTAAACTCCAAAATAGAGCACATTCTCTCTCCTTCTCCTTTCTCTGAAATTTTTATATTACGATATTTCGGTGTTAACCACATCCAATGGCTTTCTTCTATTTCTCATGATACAGCTGGTGAACGTGTCTTTCATTTCGCTATCCACAACGACCTTGAGCAGTTGATGCAGTTCTTTATTGGTATTCCTGATCGTCTTGGAAATGAACCCAGCATTCTAGACCTTTTCCTAACTTCTAATCCTTCTCCTTATACTGTTAAATTATTTCCTTCTCTGGGCTCCCCCGATCACCTTCTTATCTCTGTATTCTCTACTATCCTTTCAAGTCTTTCCAGAAAAAAACAGAAAAGTAATATGGAATAAGATTAAAAATAATAGTTTGAAGAAAATGGGATAAATATATGAGAACATGTATATGACATCAAGTGGTTATTAATTAAAGAAATGGAGAAATGAGGTGGAAATTATATGGTGTAATATTAAGTAAATGATATCTTCACACGTATAAAATCATGTTAAGGTAATGACTTATGTATTAAGAATTTTTATTTATAAATACATTAGGTACTATTATAGGACAACGTTGTGGATCTTAAACACTTGGTTTAGTTATGATAAACATGTGGTTATATGGTAAATGTAATTGAAGCGAGTCATAAACATGAAATATCAAGAATTGATTTGGATATAATACAAACATCGACAACGTGGCTATGGCGTCATAGATACATGACTAATCTTAGTGCCTTGGTTATAATGAGTTAAGAAGAATAACAGTATGTAAATGTTGTGAGTAAAAACAAGAAATATTAGGAATTGATTGGATGAGATTCAAATAACAACGTGGTTATGACGTCATTGACACATGATTATCTTGTACTTTATTTTAGTAAATATAAAAGCATGTACAAATATTGGGACAAATATCCAATAACGTCAGTTAGCTAAAAAAATAAAATAGTTTTACGATTTGTAATTCAGGTTAGGACTTGAATAATAATGGAATTTCACAATGATGTCAAGTTATCAAAATAAATAGTTCCACAATTGTAATTTGGAATTTGGTAGGCCTCTGGCATTTGCCCACCGGAGATATATATAAAAAAAATTACGTCATAACTTGAAAGCAAAACGCTAAAAAAAATGGCATGAAGAAAAGTTAGAGTTGCTCAAACTCCTGAGTTTCAGTTAAGATCAATATATGAAGTCTAGAAGAAGAGAGATGGTGTTTGACAGAGTGGAAATTAGACAAAAGACCGCGATTGTTGCAGAAATCAATAAAAAAAACCGTGAACCAGGGTAAGTCAGGATAAAGGTCTTGGTGGCACCAACCCATAAACCAAAGGCCACCAACTTCAAAGTGTTGACGAGTAAAGGGGTGGATGAGGGGCATTCTTTGGATGTTGTCTCTCTAAGCATCTCCGAGGCTGCTATTTATTTGGTCATTTTGATGTTTTATTTTTAAAGATAATGTAAGAACAAGCGCTTGTAAATTTGTGAAAACATGTGAAGGGAGTGACTGGGGAGGGAGGAAGTGGAGGCGTAGACACTCCAATTTGAGACGAGAATACAGTATAGACTCTATGAGAAGGTGAAACACGAAAAGGAACAAACCAAATTTGAAAGGAGTGAAACGAAAAATGGTTTAGCACATCCTATTACCTCGCTGGTCAAGCCCAGTGGGGGTACTTTCATTGATTCTGACAGCGCTACGTCCTCCATATATATATATATATATATATATATATATATATATATATATATATATATATATATATATATATATAATATATATATATATATATATATATATATATATATATATATATATAATATATATAATCAAGAGTATTAATGGTTGTCAGGCAGCAATTATATATATATATATATATATATATATTATATATATATATATATATATATATATATATATATATATATATATATATATAATATATATATATATATATATATATATTATATATATATATATATAATATATATATATATATATATATATATATATATATATATATATATATATATATATATATATATATATATATATATATATATATATATATATATATATATATATATATATATATATATATATATATATATATATATATGTACAGTATACTTTCTTTCTCCTTTTTCTTTTATGTCATTTATCTGAATATTTTAAAGTGTATTGTAGCATTTCATTTTGATTCTTTATTTTCACAGCACGCCTCATTTGGAAAAGGGAATGCAAGTCATTCGAAACGCCATTAAAGAAGAAGAAAAGAAGTGGAACAATGGAATTATCCCCTACGAAATCTCAAGATCCTATGGTAAGATATATATATATATATATATATATATATATATATATATATATATATATATATATATATATATATATATATATATATATATATAATATATATATATATATATATATATATATATATATATATATATATATATATATATATATATATATATATATATATATATATATATATATATATATATATATATATATATATATATATATATATATATATATATATATATATATATATATATATATATATATATATATATATATATATATATATATATATATATATATATATATATATATATATATATATATATATATATATATATATATATATATATATATATATATATATATATCGTTCGTTGAAAGGTCAATAAATGGGATTAGAGGTTAAAAGAATTATTTATGAGAGAGTGTTCACGCTTATACTCTTGTATAGAGCTGAAGTATGGAGTACTACCATGAGACGGTAAAGTAGAATGCAGGCATCAGATATGAGGATTCTGAGATCAATGATTGGAAAGACGAAGAAGGATAAGATAAAGAATGAAAGAGTAAGACTAAGAGGTTGGAATAATACTTCTGATAAGAAGCATGGATGCCATCCATATTAAGATGGTATGGACACTTGGAGAGGATGCCGGGGTTCATATCAAAAAAGAGAAGATGGAATTAGAAGCCTGATGGAAGAAGACCCAGAGGAAGGTCAAAGAGGAGATGGAGGGAGTCGGTGCAGGATTAGTTGAGGAGATGCGAGTTGTTGACGATGAAAGAGATACAAAGAAGAAGACTGGGAAAACAGAAGGCGATTGTTGAGTCCACTGACAGGTCGTGGTTTCCCATTAGAAGGCCATAACCATTCCTGGGGAGAGGTACAGTAATGAGAGCAATATATATATATATATATATATATATATATATATATATATATATATATATATATATATATATATATATATATATATATATATATATATATATAGTGTGTGTGTGTGTGCCTGTAGGTGTATGCGAGTGAAAGAATTAAATAAAAATGTATGAAAATTAAAAATTTCTTTCACTTACCAGCCTGCTATTAAATAGATGAAGTTGTCGTTGTTGCTTATCGCCATATACCTTCAACAAGTCATCTAATGGAATCGTCTTATGAAGAGCGTTTTCGATATGAAGGACTGACATGATGCTAAAGCATACCTGAATCATTCTTGTTCGGAACCATGTCATTATTCGCCTCATAGCCAAGAACCATGTCTCAGCTAAGAAGGATGTCACAGGGAGGGTCATGCAGAATTCTAGAAGTTTTTACCAGTTCGGAAACCTCACCGAGTTGACCAAAAATCTGATTTCCTTTATGTGGCTTATTGTGGAGAGTAAAATTTAAAAAAAAAAATTAATTTTCGGTGGATTACCCTGAAATTTTCAGGGTATATGCCTTTTTTTACCGCTGAAAAACTCGATTTCTAACTTTTTTTCTGTAACTATAACTGTTTAAAAGTTGTTGTTGAAAATTTTACCTTTTTTCAAATCAAACCACTTTTCAAAATGACTTGAAAATTGGACTGTATATATTCACAAATGTATTACAAAAGCCTCTAACCGAGTTTTATTTTTTGCATTTTAGAAAAAAAGTTATATGACCTTTTCTGACGAACTGTCGAAAAAAAGCAATTTCATTTTCGAAAATTTACACTTTTTAACAAAAAAAAATTATGTAAAAAAACTACTCTTAACAACATTTTTCATTTTTGGTGTGTGTGCATAGAGAAGGGACAGGGCTACAACTTTCTCTTAATGCGTTATTCAATACTATTTGTTGGTTTCGAGATATAGGCTCTCAAATTTGGTAAATTTTCGAAGAAATTTTAAAATTTCCAAACTTTGAGAGGCTATATCTCGAAAAGAATAAATAGCATTTAATCATGTATTAAGAGAAAGTTGAAGCCCTGTCCCTCCTTTATACACTTACCAAAAATAAAATAATCTGTAGGTGCAGGTTTTTTTTTTTAAATTTTCAATGGAAGGGTAAATTTTCGCAATTTTTTTAAAAAAAAAAAAAAAAAAAAAAAAAAAAAAAAAAAAAAAAAAAAATTCAAGTGCTTTTAACTTGCTTTTTAAAGCAGACATCAAAATTCGTATCCTACAGTTTCGTTTCTTGCAATTGAGGCTAAGAATATACAGTTAAATTTCAAAGTCATTTCGACCAGTGATTTGGCCCCGCTATTCACTTTTTTTTTTTGAAGTTTGGCAGCAGATAGCTTTCAAGCCATTACAGACTCAGAAGCACATCTGAAATCGAGTTTTTTTTCATAGGGAAAAGAGGCATATTCACTGCAAATTTCAGAGTAATCAGTCACAAACTAAAAAACTTTTTATGAAATTTAGCACACCCTTTATGCCCTTCTTTACTTCAAGGTGAGTTTTTAAGCAATTTGAAGCTACTGTCATTTCTGTTTTTAAATCGTTTTCATCGATTGAAAACAAAGAGCAATAATGCTGAACGAATGCTTTATGATCTTCGAAGTTTAATGAAATGAATTTTAATGCTACACGGGCCATTCCTAAACTCTCCGTGCTGAATCTTTCTTTAAGATTACCAATGACGGCATCTAGAATTCGAAAATATGAGACCACCCCCTAATACTCTTCTACTCGAACTGGGGCAGAGAGATTTCCATCCACTTCTAATTATGTAGCCGACGTTTCCAAGAAATGCTAATTTGTTGGTAAGAAATTCGAAAATATATTTGCTTGTTGTATTTTCCTTTTGAAAGTTGTCTGAGGAGTCTCATCCACAATTTAATGATCCTCTGCGAATTGTACAACCGAGTTCCAAACGGCAGAAAACTGAGCTTTAGGTCGTTTACCTTTTAAAGTGGTGATAACTCCAACAAAGAGCTCCCACTCCCATAGAAGTTAACTCTTCTGCTTGTAGGCCCTGACTCAGCAAGTGAAGGAACATAGCACATCCTCTAAAATTAACAAATTTACTACATTTAAATTTGAAAATGCTGGAATGTTGTCCTTTGGCTCGAATGGCTCCTTTGTCGTTGTTATTTTGTAACTCTTTGGCAAGAGCCCTCAAAATTACCATAAAACAGCCTTTTACAGCTGCACCTGACCAATACTTACAAGCCCATCTGGTCTAGCACAGCCTTACTAGTTCTTGAGGTTTTATTTGCAATTTCTTCTGCAAATCTTGAAGTCGTTGGTGAGAAGACTGAGTAGAGAAGTGCCAGTAGAGAGCTTCCAAAACGTAAATTAAAGAAATATTTGTTTTTATCTACATCTTTACAAGCATTGACTATCGCCAGGTTTACTTTATGTGCCACGCAGTGAACATATACGGCGTATATATGTAAATCGTCAATTCTTTCCTGAACGCCACCCTTCTTTCCGAACATCATCACACTAGCTCCATTATACGACTGACCAATTAGCGGGACATTTAAATTAAGTTGCTCTTGAAAATGAATAATTCAAGAAGCAATTTCTCAGCTGATCGTTCTTCTGAATAATTTCTGAAAGTCATAAATAGTTTTACAACATCTTATCTAATGAAGTAGCGAAAACATATAGACAGCTGCTCCTCCTTATAACATCGCGCTTATAATATATATATATATATATATATATATATATATATATATATATATATATATATATATATATATATATATATATATATATATATATATATATATATATATATATATATATATATATATATATATATATATATATATATGAGAAAAGAGTAAGTGTGTGTGTATGAAAAGAAATAGCATTATAATATTAAATTAAAATTGAAATGGAATTTTTCGTAAAAAATAAAAGAAGAAAACGAAATGAAAAATAGAAGTTAGTAATAGAATATTTGCATACTTGTTTGAGTATTTAATTAAGGACCTTTTTTCAGATGGGAATGAGCGAGCACAAATTGCAAAAGCAATTGCTGAAATTCATCAAGAGACATGCATAAAATTCAAAGCACGCCAGGGGGAGAATGACTACATTTATATTACTAAAGGAAATGGGTGAGCTTCTTCGTTATTATTATTATTATTATTATTATTATTATTATTATTATTATTATTATTATTATTATTATTATTATTATTATTATATTATTATTATTATTATTATTATTATTATTATATTATTATTTATTATAATTATTATTATTATTATAATATATAATTATAATTATAATTATAATTATAATTATAATTATATAATTATAAATTAATAATAATAATAATAATAATAATAATTATTATTATTATTATTATTATATATTATTATTATTATTATTATTATTATTATTATTATTATTATTATTATTATTATTATTATTATTATTATTATTAAATACAAGCCATAAATTAATCTTCTTTTATTCATAAATTTTTTAAATAACATGAAGCAAAGTAATTGGGAAGATATGTGAAGATTAAAGACTCAGTTTAATTAATAGGGGGTTCGGACATTTTTGGGGATTTTTTTTTTATCGATTTTTTTTTTATTTTTTTTAATACATAGAATAAAATTTTACTACATAAAGTAAAAATAAAATTTTTTGTGATCTCTCCATTATTGGGCGAGATACGCATTACTACTTTTCAAGAATAGATATCTAAAATGTCTCACGATGAAACTGTAGATATACCTTTTCTTCTACAATTCTTAAAATTTTATAGTTTGTTCAAAAAAAAAAAAAAAAATTACATCCGAAACAATTTGTTCACTTCACCACATCATAAGCGAGAATTCAAGCCTTCAATACATCATATTTCATGTGTGTGATGTCCAATTCTTTACTGATGGAACAGCTCTTTAAGATTAACTGTTTTTTCTTACTATTTCGTATCCCATTTTCTATATTTCTTTCAAGCTAAGGCTTTTTAAAATTTTATTTTCATTCTTTTTAATAAAATTTATTTTATAACAGAATTCTTTAAAATTTTATTCTTTTTCTTTTCATTTTATAATTCTTAAAAACTATTTAATGCTCTTAGCATTATCTTTTTACTAAAACACGTAAATCATATATTTCCTCATACAATAATTCACTTGTGATCATATACACACACACACATTTGAACAGAAGTTCTCATACTGGAAATAATATTTATATAAAATAGAATTCATAAAAGCTCTATTTTGAATAAAAAGAAATAAAAACATTGCGAGGGGCTTAATGAACTGTGATTGGCATCTGCATTTTATATAAATATTTATTTCCACTTAATAGGAACACTTCTGTTCACATGTACACTTATCCCTGATCCTGTGACATCGTGACCCTAAACTATGATGACACTATGACGTCATACATCCACAATCTTGGATTTCCGTCAACGTGGTTTCCGCCATTTTTGGATTTGATTCCCACAATCTTCGAAATCCATACACGAGCCCATATATAGTCAGATTTTAACTTGACCACGTACGTTCACAAGCATAATTTCTGATAGCGTGGTTTCCACCATCAGGAGTTTCTTCTTTCAGACAGAGAAAAATATTGCCGAAGTCAAATACTCATCTTTCTTCAAGCAAATGTCATGAGCATTATCTCAAATTAGTTATTCACCATGCCTGATTCCATGCAAACAGAGGAAACATTTTTCTCCGAGAGTTTATTTTAACATTAAGGTAACATATTTAAGTATATTTCTCACACGAAAGACTTAGACACATACATCGGTGTCATCATCGATTCGTCTGACAGAAGTTTTTAGACATCTTCACAGAAAAATAGCAGAGTAAGTCATTATAAAACCTCAAGAAAGAGCGTGGAAATACAACTTCCACTCATCCCTCAATCTCACTCATTTACCCTTTCAAAAACGTCGAAAACCTTCAAGAAAAAAAGTGAAGTTTGCCCTGACACGGACCCATATTGGATCATGTTGACGTATCCAAAGGGGGCTCTGGGAAAGGAAAGTACAATTAAATCGGGGTGTTCGCGCAAAGGATGAGGGATGATATGAATACGCTAGAGACGTTGCAAGAAACTACTCGTGGAGATCAGGAAGGGGTATATATATATATATATATATATATATATATATATATATATATATATATATATATATATATATATATATATATATATATATATATATATATATATATATATATATATATATATATATATATATATATATATATATATATATATATATATATATATATATATATATATATATATATATATATATATATATATATATATATATATAATATATATATATATATATAATATATATATATATATATATATATATATATATATATATATATATATATATATATATATATATATATATATATATATATATATATATATATATATATATATATATATATATATATATATATATATATATATATATATATATATATATATATATATATATATATATATATATATATATATATATATATATATATATATATATATATATATATATATATATATAATATATATCAACTCTAACTTTGCTTCTTCCTCTTTCCCTCCTTTAATATCTTCCGACGGCACAACTGCTGTTTTACCTTCTTCTAAAGCTGAACTCTTTGCTCAAACTTTTGCCTCTAATTCAACCTTAGACGATTCCGGAGCTATTCCTCCTCCTTCAACCCCTCTAACTCAATTATGCCTAAAATTAGAATTTCTTCTAAAGATGTCATTTCTGCTCTCTCTGAGCTTAATACTAAGAAGGCGTACGGTCCTGATGGTATTCCTCCTGTGGTTCTCAAAACTTGTGCTTCCGAGCTTGCACCCTGCCTCGGTAAACTATTTCGTCTTTGTCTATCTACTTCAACCTTCCCTTCTTGCTGGAAACGTGCGCTCATTCAACCTGTGCCGAAGAAGGGGGACCCCTCTCAACCCTCCAACTACCGTCCTATTTCTTTGACCTCCGTTCTCTCTAAAGTTTTCGAATCTATCCTTAACAGGAAGATTTGGAAGCATCTCAATTCTTCTAATCTTATCTCTGATCGCCAGTATGGCTTTCGTAAGAAACGCTCTACAGGTGATCTTCTTTCCCTTCTCTCTGAATCTTGGTCCTCCGCTATTCGGCATTTCGGTGAATCTTTTGCTGTCGCGCTGGACATATCGAAGCCTTCGATAGAGTCTGGCACAAAGCTTTGATTTCTAAACTTCCCTCTTTCGGTATCTATCCTTCTCTCTGTGATCTTCTCGCTAATTTCCTTTCCGGTCGTTCTATAGCAACTGTTGTAGACGGCCACCGTTCATCCTTTAAATCTATTAATAGTGGTGTTCCTCAGGGTTCTGTACTATCACCAACACTTTTTCTTTTTCATTAATGACCTTCTCTCTATCACCTCATCTCCTATCCACTATATGCTGATGACTCCACCCTTCATTATTCCTTCCATTTTGAAAAACGTCCCACCCAACAGCAGTTGATAGACTCGAGAAGGGTAGCCTTGGAACAACTAACCTCTGATCTTTCCCGTATTTCAAATTGGGGCAGAGAAAACATGGTTGTTTTCAATGCCTCCAAAACTCAATTCCTCCATCTCTCCACTCGACACAATCTTCCAACACAACTATGATATATCTTCTTCGAAAACACAC
>SEYY01001858.1:15000-17500 GCA_009176605.1 Armadillidium nasatum | reverse complement strand
GGACTTTCATTGTCAGTAATCAATTTCAGATTAGAATAAAATTTTTATACTATGTTTACGATTAATACTCTGTGTATAATTTTCTTTGTTTTCATTTTTGCCTTTTATTGCTGTAATTTGTTAATAGACTAGTGTTACTATAATTTTGTTATTGTATGTTTTTTTATTTGTTTTATATTTTTTTTAACGCTGAACTGTTTGAGTTGCTGTTCAATAAATGGTCTTGTATCTTCCTTAAAGAGTTTGCTTCTAGCATTGTTTAGTTCAATGTACAGTCGTGAACAGAAGTTCGTTCCTATTAAGCTGGAAATAAATATTTATATAAAATAGGGATCATTTCAGATTCAGCCAATCACATTTCAATTAAGCCCCGCTCAATGTTTTTATTTTCTTTTTACTCAAAATAGAGCTTTTATGACATGATTTCCATTTTATATAAATATTTATTTTCAGCCTAATAGGAACGAACTTCTGTTCACGACTGTACAAGTATTATATTCTATCTTTAAGGTTTCTATCTTTTGCTATCTTCTTTCCATTAAATACCAGAGTTCCTGAACAGATATCTTCATGCATTTTTATTTGTGTTACCCAAATTACACATTGCTTATCATCGTTATTATTTCATATTATTTGATATTTGGGGATATTACATGATCATTATGTTTTCTTTAATTACTCATGAAGATTGATTAATCTCCTTTATATAACTAACCTATTTTCTGCTGTATTTTCTGCTTAGAGTTAATTAATCGATGAAAAGCGTTTTACTCTGCGAAAGATATGGTCTCCAATTTTTGGAAAAACTGCGATTTTTAAAGAAAATTAGGAAAATTTGAATAGATTTTTTTAAATTTCAACTGAACCATATCAGATTTTCCGAAGAGAGTAGTTGTGGGCCCATATAGTAGATCAGAGGTAAGCCCCAGGAGGTCGCCCCTAGTGTTCGGGTGTGGCTCCAGGGAGCAACGTCCATATAAGGTGTGTTATATTACCCCTCAATCACTCTCCCTCCCAATCCCAGCCCCTTCCCCCTCCCCTCCACTTAAAAATTATTAAAGGTAATTAAAAATAATTAAAATATTTATCAAATAAAAAGAAAAAATAGCATAAAAGCATAAATTTCATCCCCACTCCCCATCCCATCCCCAGCACACATTTCCTCCAAGTCTATGTAGAAGGAACGCTTTCTGCTCTCTAGGTTGCGTAGTCCCTTGTAAGGATACTCATCGAAGTTGGGAACCCTTATCCTCATTAAAATAAATTGTTTATAACCTCAAGAGATAGGTTTCCAAACTACACTTGGTGGGGGTGCCCCATCATCAGTTTCATTAAAAAGCGTTGTGGATACCCAGCCCCGCCGGAGAACGTAGAAAAGCTACAACGCCATACGTTGTTTTTAACATAGTGATTTTTCTCTCTGTAAACCTAATGGGTCATGTGTTAAACAGGTTCTTAGACTTTGAGAGTTTATCTCTCCTAAAGCCTAATCGCCCTGATTTTAAACTGGTTTTAGGTCTAAAAGTTACATTAACAAAACTTAAGCCTAACGGTCACATATCTCCATGAAGTTCTTGCTCAAAAGATAAAATAATAACTTAAAGAAAGTTAAATGATAACAATAATAAAGAAGAAGCATGAAAAAATGAACTATAAAAAATTAAATAAATTAATAAATAATAATAATATTACCCAACGGACGGGGTTATTTATTACCAGGCGCGTCTGCAGGCGACGAGGGTGGCGGGAGCTGGGTGTCCACAACGATTTTTAATTAAACGGATGGTAGTGCACCTCCACCAAACGTAGTTTTGAAACCCATTTCTTGAGGGTGAAAACAATTTATTTTAATGAGAATAGGAGTTCTCATCTTCTGTGGCTACCCTTACAAGGGACTACGCAACCAGGAGATCAGGAAGCTATCTTGTCCGGGGGTTTCTACATAGACTTTCCCTTAGTGGAGGGAGTGGGTGTTGGGGAATTGGGATGCAAGTTTATGCTTTTATGCTATTTTGATTTTTATTTTTTAAATATTTTAATGAGGAGGGGAGTGGGAACTTGGGTGAAGAAAGGGACCTTCGAGGAAGAGGGTGGAGGATGAGATAAGATGCCTGATAGGGACGTGGTCCTCTGGGGCCTGAACCCCTGCCCTAACGGCGGTCACCTTTTCGACGATATGGGCTCCCAACTACTGACCACGAAGTTAGCAATGCTATAAAACTTCGATATTAAAAGTTTTCTGTATCCCTAACTGCTAAGAAATGCGAATTTTGTGCCAAATCACGAATTTGAATATCAAAAACAAACTACGATATGATCAGTTATATTTGTTTTTAAGGTTTTGAACTTCATCAAACAATATCAAAATGAACAAACTGAACATGTAGAGTTTATGAGAAAAAAGAAAATCCTCACAGAGAATAGCAAAATTTTGTTGTAATAGTATATTTGCTTTCTTTTTTGATTTTCCATATGATCCACAAGAAATTACAGAGAAAAT
>SEYY01001858.1:0-10000 GCA_009176605.1 Armadillidium nasatum | reverse complement strand
TATTATTTCTAAAGTTTATTTACTACGTTGGAGGGTTGATTGAAAAGGTCGAGGCGACCAACTGTCTCAGGTGGCAAGTATCAAGGTTACCTCGGTAGTGAGCTCAGAAGATGGCTATAGCCTTTCTCTGGCGGAATTGGTAAGTTCTTTGAAAGAGTTAGAGTGGTGAATGGAGAGGGTTGAGATTGTACACCACCACTTGGTTAGGTCATCCTTGTTACCGACCAGAATCTGAGAGGCACTTATCTTGTTTCTACGGGAAGTCCTACCAACCCTCCTGGGCAAGGCTCAACCGCATGTAAGGGAAAGCATGTGGTTTCAAAATCACGGAGCCCCTCCACATTTTGATAACAATGTCAAGACTTTTTTCGATCAGAACTATCAAAACCGTTGTTCTGAACAGAGCAGGTCTTCACGGTGGCCACCGCAATAATATGGGGATTCTAATACCAACTCATTTTTTTCCAATGGGGAGAGACGAAACAGCTCTTTTACCTCTGTTCAATCAGAAGAAGACCTGGTAGCTAATGTTGTTGTATCTGCAATGTTAATATTAGATATGCCTATAATATTTTAATGTATTCGGTAACCGCTTCTATGAAGATATGACCTCTCTTGCGAGATTAAAAATCAGCACTTTCAGCAACGTCTGTAAAAGGAAAACACTACATTGCGACAAGGATTAAACATTTCTCATTCTCGCACTCATGATATAGTTTTATATTCATACATAACAACTGTGTATAGTAACAAATGAATACCTTACCATTCACAAATTTTTTAAATCCACTTTGGTACAACTTGAAGCACTGTACTTATGGGAGAAAACCTGTTTTATTTACGGTTTGAGCAAAGTTCTGTATTCCCAACCGAGATAAATGTGGTCTTAAGTAAATTTTCGCACCTTTACAGTTTGGTCATCTCTACCTTCTCTATCAAGCAACCCTCTAGCATTATAAGCGAATTTAGAATATTATATATATATATTATATATATATATATATATATAATATATATATATATATATATATATATATATATATATATATATATATATTATATATATATATATATATATTTTTTTTTTTTTACCATACCCCAGTAGGACTTTCTGTCTGTAGGATCTTCCGAGGAAAATCCTTGGGTTTCTTGGGCCCACGGGATACCGCTGGCTGGGCCAGGCTATCGCGGATGCCGTAATATTTATACGATTTTAATTCATATATTTACGTCATACATTACGATAACTTAGGCATTTGACCAAATATTATATTATAATATATAATATATATATTATATATAATAATATATATTATATATATATATATATAATATATAATATATATTATATATATATATAATACAGTAGCACCTTACCCTTTGAGGGTAACTCAACACCTCCGACTCAAAAAAACAATAAAAAATAGAAAAATAATAAAAATAAAAAAAAAGTAAAAAAAAGAAATTAAAGTTAAAAATATTAAGAATTAAAAATAAATAAATAATTATTTAAATAATTAATTTCTTTTTATTAAAATTAAAATTAAAAATAATTAAGATTGCTAGAGAAAGAATCCCTGTCCAGCTGGGTCTCAGACAGAAGCAAATCTAGGAGTATTTTCCATGTCACCCTGGTTTGGATGAAAAAGGTTAGGATAAAAATTAGAGAGGTGATTCCCCACTGAATCGATTTTAGCAAGAAGCCCACGGACGTTAGCAAAGTCAATAGAAAGTTCCCGTCTACGTCCACCTCCATGTCCTCTCCATCTAGTCATTCAAAGAAATAC
This sequence comes from Armadillidium nasatum, assembly GCA_009176605.1. Lineage (NCBI taxonomy): Eukaryota > Metazoa > Arthropoda > Malacostraca > Isopoda > Armadillidiidae > Armadillidium > Armadillidium nasatum. The sequence goes on along the minus strand of SEYY01001858.1, from coordinate 8,213 downwards.
CCCGAAAACGACACACACACACGCGCACGAACTCTTATTCACACATTATTATATATATATATTAATAGTTTATATTTATATTATATATATAAATATATATATATTATATATTATATATATATATATATTATATAGTATATATAAATATAAATATATTATAGTAAAAATATATATATTATATATATATATATATTATAGTTATATATATTTATATATATTATGTATATATATTATTATATAAATATATATAGAACATAAACACACATTTAACTTCGCACACATAATGTTCATCACAAACATTAGACACCATGATACTATTATTTTATTTTCTATTTTCATTTACTGTCATCAATTTTTTTTTTTTTTTTCCTTTTTTTGTTTTATTTTGTATTTTATTTTTATTTTTCAATTAATTTCATTTATGTTTATTTATTTTCGAAAATTGATTTTAAATTCAAATTGTTTTTCTTTTTTATTTTGTGAGTTTTTATAATTTTTTAACGTCTTTACCCTTATTTCCGGCAGTAAAACGGTAAAACATGCAAAGCTTATAGGGACTTGTTGATTCCCAATCGCACGCACGCACAAACACACACGTACACATGTTCACATCCACACTCAAACCCACATAACACCCTCACCAACACAAAAGTAAAAACACAACATTCTTATCATTTATCTCAACTTTTCTTTATTTTTACTCAACAAAACATTTTTTGCTTCACGAAATCTACCTTTTTCGTTTTAAGATCAATATAACCTCTTTTGAGCATCTCAACTTTTTCACTTTCACGTAACGAAACCTTTTGTGTTAAGCAAAATTTCCCTTTTGAATTTCGTGACTCCATAATCCTCTCTTTTGAACTTCCCAACTTTTGCGTTTTCGCATATCCAGTTTTTCAACCTGTTCTCCGTTTCAAGTTCCTGTCTTTCACTTTTCGTTCATTCTTAACATAAAATCATACATTATAAGCAATTGCTAATTTATCTGAAACTAATGTAGGATCATTCAATGATGTTAACACGTTAACATATAAGCATATTATTTGAGTGTGCTTTATACATGTGACGTTGATTTACAAAGTTAATTTAACAATTTCTAATGATTCTGTTAATGTTTAGTAAAACTCATCTTTACTATTCCTAGTCAACTCAACTCTAGGGTGTATGTTCTTTGTGAAGTTATCATTTGGCTCCTCCTAAAGCTGTAATAGACAAATTAAAGACTCTATCAATGATAAACAACAACTCATATGTAAACTTTATTCTTTTTAAAGTTGAACTCTTTTTCTAACCTAATTTAATAATTGTAATTTTAGGTTAATCTAGATCTTTGTCTGTTTTCTTTATATAATTCTTACTTTATGTTGTAGATGAATGCTTACTTAGTTCTTTTTTCTCTTTCTTTTTAAATTTATATTCTTCCATTTTCACTTTAAGTTTTATTTAGGTGTCTAATGAATTTTATGTTTTCAGCTTGTTTTATTTAGTATTTTAATTAAGTTTAATTTAATCTAGGTTTAATAAATTTTATGTTTTCAGTTTGTTCTCTTTTGGATTTCAAATTTTATTTTAAATTTTAAAGTTTAAATTCGGATATAATTTTTATTTTCAGTTTAATTTTTATTTTTTCTCGATGTTAACGTTTTCTATAACTATTTTAGTTTTTATTTATTTTTTTAATTTTATTTTTAAGTTTTTATGATTTCTATATTTATTTCTTTTAAATTTTAAGACTAAAAGAATTGCTAAATTAAAACATATAAGTATACATGTATACTTTTTATCCCTCACAATCATGAACACACTCACGTTCAAATATCACTCATATATTTTGGAATTTTCTGTGAAATATTTTATACGTAATTCAATTTGCATGTGCCCTCCTGGGTTTGGAACGTTCTATTAATTTATGTTGTAGTTGCAGTTACCTTAATTTTCATAGTTTGTAAAAACAAACAGTGATTATATATATATATATATATATTATATATATTATATATATATATATATATATATATATATATATATATTATTATATATATTATATATATATATATTTTTTCAGAATCATAATTTATTTTACAGAGAGACACCGAGAAGATTAATAAGCTTTATAGGTGTGGAGGATTGACAGGGGTAACTGGTCCGAGTGTCACGCAGCCCCCTCCAATACCTTTACCTGGTAAGTTTAAAATTATTAACGGAAAATAAAAGAAATGAATCTTAATATATGATTCCAACTTCAGTTTTATAATTTTTGAAGATAAATGTCTGGATAGCAACGATTATTGTGCTCAGTGGGCTCAAGCTGGCGAATGCGATACAAATCCGGAATGGATGCATCCAAACTGTAAAAAGTCTTGCAAACAATAAGCAAACAGTCGTTAGACTATCTATGCTATATATATATATATATATATATATATATATATATATATATATATATATATATTATATATATTATATATATATATTATTATTATTAAGAAAAATTTTCCATGTGAAAATTTTTTCCTTTTTTTTATTGCTAAATTTTGTTGCAACAGTTGTTGTGCCAAGGTTGGCGTTGCTTAATCTTAGTTGATTGCTCCTGTAACCCTGGAGCACCTTAGAAAAATGCTATGTAGCCCCCGGTAGGGGTTCCAAGCACCCTCCAATGGTAATATATATATATATATATATATATATATTATATATATATATATATATATATATATATATATATATATATATATATATATATATATATATATATATATATATATATATATATATATATATATATATATATATATATATATATTTAAGTAGTAAGGAAACCCGGATCCCAACACATTTGAAGCCTTCGCCCCCAAATATGCTGGAACTTGCTTCGCTCTGGGTATGACTTACTACTTATTGAAGTCTTTTAAAGAATTTTTAAAATCAAAACTTGATCTATAATAAAAAATCTCTAAAAAAAAAATAAAATATGGAGATGTATCTTGAATCTAAAGGTATAAAATATTTAGTTATTGATTTTTTAGTACCTTTTATGGAGTGGAGGAGTCTACAAACAAAAACATTGCATTGTAATTTAAGTAAACAATGTCACAATTATTGTTGTGATTGTAACAAGTTATTAGAAAGTTCTAAATTCGAAAATGATAGGTTTAAACCGTTGAAATATTCTTCAAGAATATATTTAGGAAAATTATTCATGAATATTATAAAAATAATTATGACACTTGTAATAAAGAGAAAATCTTTTATTTTAACTATGAATTTGAAAATTCATATAAAAAATAAAAGATTCAAAACTTATAAATAATCATTTTAAATTATATAAATTTTTACAATTATGCGGTGTTAAAAGTAATATTTTAGACTTTAAAATAAATATTAAAAAGGAAGAAACCTTAAGTAAATATGAAATGATATGGAAAGAAATATGTGAGATGAAGAGTGGGACTTGATTATATAAAAAGAATATTGAGTATTATATATAATTTTTACATATAATTTTTTCCTTTTATATAATTAGTCAGAATCTTTCTCATCATTTTCAAATATTATTCCTTTTATCGGTTCTTGAGCTATCAGTGTTTTTAGAAAGTTTGTGTGGTTAAAGAATTCAATTAAAATATCTTCTAATTTTTCGATCATTCTATCAGTGTTTATTCCATTAATTCAAAATCTTCCTCATCATTTTCAAATATTATTCCTTTTATCGGTTCTTGAGCTATCCTTATCATTGTTTTTAGAAAGTTTATGTAGTTAATGAATTCATTTAAAATATCTTCTAATTTTTCGATATCATTACTTGTAAAAGTTTCTAAACCCATGAAATCTCGTATTCTATCAGCATCTACCTCATCAATTTCTGAAAGATTTTGAATGATCTCCATTTATTATTGATTTTTTTATTTATAAATCAGTTTATGAATTACTTACGAAAAATTACTTTGATGATAATCTCCACCAATAAACTGTATTTTAACATCGTTTTCATTGAAAAATTTAATTTGTTTATCATTCAAGAGATTCACATATCTTCCTTGGAAGAAATACATTAGTTGCTTCATCCTCTCCTACATGTAGAATTGCAAATATTGCGGCCCAAATTTTGTATTTATTTTTCTAAGTTCAATAACTTTATAAGACACTTCTTTCATTGAATCCGATAATTTTGTGGTTTACACGTAATCCGATCAATAGTTTAAAATTTTTAATAGTTCTGATTTGTTTTTCTTGCATTTATTATAGAGAAAAAAAATTTTTTTTTATTCTCCATGTTTTTATTTCAGCATTAGTATCATCAAAACTACGTACCACATTTTCAAAGTCATGGCTTATTAATATTTTTATTATCTATATTTTCCTAAATATTGCTATAATTCTTGTTGAAAACAAGTTCATACATATTTTTTTCCATTTTTATATTCATTTTCAATAAACTCAATTTCGTCATCCTCAATATATTTATCTCCCAACATATTTTCCTCGAAATGTTCATTAGGTTTCCTAAATTGTATTTTAGAAACAATTGAATAGCATGCATAAGTTTTTCCTTGATTGTGTCACTTGCGGCTTGAAAATTTAAAATATTACCTTCGTCAAGATGAATGTTTTTTATTCTATTAATTGTAGAGTATGTTTGTATCACTATATTTACTTATATCTAGATCTTTAAATTTATCTCCATTAATAAATAACTTTACAGAAATATTTTGATTAGTACCTTGAGATGTCAATGTAATTTTATCTATAAATCCTTCATTTGGCATAACATAACCAGTTTTCTTCGAAGATGGTCCTTTCATTCCTAACACGAATGAAACCTAATTCTAATTTTAAATTGGTTTGAAAAATTATAGTTTCAGATGCACATATTTCTTTTTTAACTTAAGCTGTATTTTTATTATTATCAAGAATTGAAATCTGTTTATTAATAGTTTTTAAAACGTTTTCAAAACCATCTTTTTTTTTTTGTTAAATGTTGCTATGCAAATCAAACAGTTGATCTTTCACTTCTTTAAAAGCATTTTTAATAGGATCATCTTCAGATTTTAATTCACGTAATTACTTTCCGAATCTTGAATTTTTTTATTTAAATTTTTAATAAAACTCAAATCGACTTCATCAATGCTTTGTTTAATAGATTTTAATTTATTTCCATATTCTTCATCTTTAATTAATCATTAAATTTTCTAAATTCATTTCCAACGATTTTAAACTTTGATTTATCGTTTCAAATAGTATTTTCAAACTCATCATCTTTAACGATAATTTTATATAAATCAATAAATTGTATTTATATTTCCTGTATGTCTTAACGTCTCATCAACTTTACTTTTAACTTCAGTAACTAAATTATCTGTATAAATTTCAGTCGTAACATCATTTTCTTCTAATGGATTTGCTACATTCAATAATTTTTTATTTTCAATATTAAATTTACCTTTATCATCTAAATAAAATCCTATACTCGGAGGTCTTGTAGGACCTCGAAATCCTCGATTTCCTCGTATTGTTTCAGGTCCACTTCCTAAAATGATAACACTCATTTATTATAGAACAAAAAGTTGTTGTAGAATATATAAATAGAACTTAAACCTTCGTCTGTTCTTAATATTCTTGGAGAGATCTTTCTCATGATCTTTCTTGGAAAGATACATTACTTCTCTTCCTAACACTAGAGTCGAGTGTTCTGAGGCTCTCCAGATTATTTCACGCCACCCCAGTTAATTGCTCTGTGTAGGGGTGTTGTTGGTCCCTGTATGGAGTATGTTTCGCACATCTGGGGTGGTTTCACTCATTCAGCTCTCTTTGAGAAGGTAGAGTCTAGGGCTTTTCGTCTCATCAACTCTCCTGCTGTTACTAACTCTCTCCAATCTCTTTCTGATTCGTCGAATTGTTGTGTCACTCTCTTTACTATAGCTATTACAATGACTGCTCTTCTTCAACTCTTCGTTGCATACCTCCTCCATTTGAGAAAGCTCGTCCAACGCTTTTTACACAGTCTCTCCTTTCTCTGTCCAACTCCTGATCCATACTCAACCGCTTACACTCAATTTTACATGTATTTACTGTAAAGTATGGAATACACTCCTTTATTCTTTCCCAACTTCTTTGACTTGCACTTTCAAATCCGTGTATCTAACATGTCGGTCAAATGACCTGAATAGCTAACTCCGGTGGAACAGTAGGCCTTAGCCTTTGCCCACTATTAATATTATATATAATAATATAATATATATATTAATATATTATTATATTATATCATTTATATATCATTTTTATAATTTCTAACATATTTTTCTATTATTATAAAGTTAATTTTAAATTAATTCTACATAAAAGTATAACAAAAGAAATATAAAGAATAGAACATACAAAGGCTGAGATTAAAAAGAAAAACGGTCTGACGTCGAACAACCACCCCGTCACGAACACTAAGTGCTCCAATGAGGACGATAGGTTAGAACTCTATGTGGAAATAGTTGTGTAGAGTTTTAGCAGACTTTTAAAACTTTATAATAACGTCTGAGAATAATGGATTCAAACCTTTCCTCTTAACCTTTCCCGTGGTTCTCTCTCTGGAAGTTCGGTAGACCCCGTCACGTTAACGCGCTAAGTTCTTGAGATTTTCCGAATATTCCTGCTTTATATTCGCTATTTAACGCATATTCCATCTTAAAGATCGCTGGTTCGACAAATAGTAACATTAATTTCTCTTTCTCTCTCTCTCTCTCTCTCTCTCACTCTTCTTCTCCTCACTCTATATATATATTATATATATATTATATATATTATATATATATATATTATATATATATATAGTATTATTATAATAGTATACTTATAATATATATATATATATATATATTTATTAAAACTGCAATAAACAGCAGATTTAACACAACTGAAAAACCCGTTTAATTTAATAAATTATTAAAAGGGAAGTCCCTCCTGGATGAAAAAAAAAAAAAAAAACCAAAAAAAAAAAAAATTTTTTTTAAATGTTTTAAAACAAAAAAATTTTAATTTATAAAAGAGACTAAAAAGAATACATTTTTTTTTTTCTTTCTCCTTTCTTTAATCCCACCTGGGCTCCCGTTTTACTTTTAACTCTTTTTAACTTTGGCTGAAAGGGACGTCAGTCCAAAACTTTGCTATAATTTATTTAATACTGGGCTTTTTCAATCTCGTTCTTACATATTATATATATAATATATATATATATATAATATATATATATAATATATATATATATATATATATATATATATATATATTACATATATATTATTAAGGATAAACAACACGAATGGTGCAGTGATGGAGCACAGGAGAATGTTATAAATCTCGTGACTACATGGAAATTCATTGCAAAAAAAGTTGTAGTATGTGTAATGGAGCAGGTAAAATAAATAACATTAAAATAAGTTATGTAAAGCTAGTTAATAATGTAAATATTCTCTTTTAGTGATTTTAATTTAGGGATGGGAAACATTATTAAACATTTTTTTTTTTTATGTGACTAAAAGCATTACTAACATCGAAATTGGAAATTTGTTTGAATTATCTCTATAAAGTTCAAAGAATTATTTTTCTGTTACTATTGAAGCGGAATTTTCTGTGCATTTAAACACTAAAATCAATATACTACCAATGTTGAAGATACTAAATTTAACCTAAAATGTACTTCACTTTCTCTTACATAAAATTCTTAAGAAGTCAATTGTACAAGATATTTCATGTGTTTTATTTGCAAAATTCAATGAAATTTATTGAAATCTGGAATTTCTAATATAAATTTGAAATTCGTACAAACAGTATTTTCAAATTGTAAGATTTCTAATTCTCTAAAAAAAAATTTTGCTGCTTAGAGGTAACTATTTATCGCAACAAAATTTTCATATTAATTCGACTATCGTGCATAATTTCTAATAATCATCTTAAGTCTCATTAACTATCTAATATATTTACTTTATATTTAGGTCCACTACAATATATTTTTTCTCATTTTTCTGGCATATGACCTTTTGTCTTTGTAGAGGCTCTAAACTTAAAGAACCTTCTAACAAGTTTGGAATGAGTTGGTTCTCTTTAAACTTAGCTTGAATTTTCCCATATACTTTGTTAATTCATGAAAATAGTTTTCTTTCATTTAACTCCATAATATTAGAATTGAAGGAAGTCCCGCCCTTTTTACTGAAAATTTTGGA
>SEYY01001857.1:10000-30000 GCA_009176605.1 Armadillidium nasatum | reverse complement strand
TAGCCTCTTAGAAGCTTGTTTAGAAAGAGAAGTAATGTGATCTTTCCAAGATCACGAGAAAAAGAAACACCGAGAATATTAAGGAAAGATGGAGGTTTGAGTTGTGTGTTTTCGAAGATGATATCATAGTGGTGTGGGAGGTTGTGTCGAGTAGAGAGTTGGAGGAACTGAGTTTTGATGACATTGAAAACGACCATGATTCCTCTACCCCATATATATATATATATATATATATATATATATATATATATATATATATATATATATATATATATATATATATATATATATATATATATATATATATATATATATATATTTTACAAAACGCCACCACTCACGGGCAGAGCCCTTTTCAGGAGGGGGCACACACACAAGGACAAAACTCAAACAAACACACACACCTAAGGCACAGCTCTCAGGTGGGCGCAGACGGAAGACTTGAAGAGTGGAAGATTAAATACAGTTGGAAAAATAGAAGATGGTAGAGAATTCCACAGAATAGAGGTGGCTGGAAAGAAGGAGGTACCACAACGAGCTAGCCTGGGATTCCCTACGTCCACACAAAATTGGTGCGAAAGCAGGGCACCCCTCGTGCAACGAGGACGACGCAACGGTGGAGGAATGCGAGAGGCCAATTCCCTCGAGCACCTGCCATTGTAGTACCTGTAGAAAAGAGATAGCGCGCCAATGTCACGTCGCAGGGACAGAGGGTCAAGAGAGTTTGAAAGTAGGGGACTGTTTATTAATCTCATAGCTTTTGACTCAACCCTATATATATATTATATATATATATATATATATATATATATATATATATATATATAATATATATATATATATATATATATATATATATATATATATATATATATATATATTATATATATATATATGTAGTTGTGAGTGCGTGTCCAACAGAGCAATCTCGCATTATTTTTCATTTAATTTTTAATAGCATTTTCTCAATTTTATTTCCTGAAGTTTGTTCGTTACCTATACAAATTTCATTAAAGTTTGTATTATTCTTTTTTTGTTCTTATTTTTATTTATTCTATTTATTTGTATATATTCATTTGTAAATAAAAAGTAATAAATTTTTTTCATAATTATTTAAAGCTTTGTTTACATATATATATATATATATATATATATATATATATAATATATATATATATATATATATATATATATATATATATATATATATATATATATATATATATATATATAATATATATATATATATATATATTACAAATTCTGCTTGGTGAACTCCGTCATCAATGAAAAAATGAAGATCTTTGCAGTTGAAAATAATTATTTTAGCTTACACAAAATGTCCCCTTAACTTCTCTTTTAAAATATCTTAGTCTTCATTTCCGTGGACTTGTCTTCCCCTCCCCTTCTTCGTCACATTTCTCTTCATTTTTTACATCTCTCTTCCCTTATCTTTCGAAGACTTCTCTCTTCCCCTCACCTTCGTCATCGTTCTTCTTAATTTTTTTCATCTCTCTTCGCCTCCATTTCCGTAGACCTCTCTCTTCCCCTCCTCTTCTTCGTCACATTCTTCTTAATTTTTTACATCTCTCTTCGCCTTCCTTTTCGTGGACTTCCCTCTTCCCCTCCCCTTCTTCGTCACATTCATCTTCATTTTTCATATCTCTCTTCTCTTCCCTTTCGAATACTTCGACCAAGATAATAAGAATCCAATAAATGCTTTACTAGTCCTCCCTTCAAAGGCACAAACATAAAATGGATCACAATTTGATTATAAGCATGCGTTACGATACTTCCAAGTGTACAAAGTACAAGAGGGTCACCACAGGGGTCACCTTATGTCTTTGACTGAGTTTCTGACTAGTCTATCGGTCTCCGCGTCTGTCTGTTCGTTTGTTTGTACGTCAGAAAATAAAAAAAAAAGTTTTTATGAAGTTCTTTACTTCTTGAATTACAATTTACATGTCCCAAATGATTAACTTTTCTTTAATACACTTACGTATCTTAAAATATATTTAATTAATTACCATAATTATATATATATATATATATATATATATATATTATATATATATATATATATATATATATATATATATATATATATATATATATATATATATATATATATATATATATATATATATATATATATATATATATATATATAAAAAGAGGAAGTGAAGTATTTTCAACGTAACTACTTTTTTTGTTTCTTTTTTCACCCATCTTTCCCCCCCCCCCCCTCCAACTACACACACGCAAAACGCACACACACGCGCACGCACACCCCTTTTTAACAATAATTTAACTTTACCTTTCTTTTTAATGCATTAGATACTTTTGGGGTTTGGGACTTCATAAAGTTTTTCTTTCTTTTTTTTTTTTTTTTTTTTCTTTATTTTTTCTTTCTGGAGTCCATATAAAGTTCAAACTACTTTCACACTTTTATTCGCTCAAAACTTATTTTAAATTTGACAAAAACTATCAAAACTATATTTCCATATCTTTAAGCCATATATATATATATATATATATATATATATATATATATATATATATATATATATATATATATATATATATATATATATATATATATATATATATATATATATATATATATATATATATATATATATATATATATATATATATATATATATATATATATATATATATATATATATATATATATATATATATATATATATATATATATATATATATATATATATATATATATATATATATATATATATATATATATATATATATATATATATATATATATATATATATATATATATATATATATATATATATATATATATATATATATATATATATATATATATATATATATATATATATATATATATATATATATATATTATATATATATATATATATATATATATATATATATATATATATATATATATATATATATATATATATATATATATATATATATATATATATATATATATATATATATATATATATATATATATATATATATATATATATATATACACAAAGACATTGCCTCCTACATCGACTATCAACAAGTACTAATGCTTAAAGAAGCATCAAGCAAGTGTTTACTATGAGCAACATGTGACCATATATAATTAGAGGTTTCTCTTTCCTTCTAATGTGCTCAGGCGATCCATGCAATCACGCACTTGGCCCTTCCTACACAAAGCCATTTCCTTTTGTTAAATTTATATTTATTACATTAAACTTTCAACATATTTATATTTATTCTCCTTTACTAAATCTTATATTCCGCATTATGATTATATATATATATATATATATATATATATATATATATATATATATATATATATATATATATATATATATATATATATATATATATATATATATATATATATATAATATATATATATATATATATATATATATATATATATATATATTTTACAAGTCCGCAAAATTATCGCATCACTGAGTAAAAGATTCATTAATGTATGAAAGAATACAGGATATATGATTCATACATGTCGAGAGAGACAATATATATAGTATATGCCCATGTGGGTACAAAAGGGTATGGAAATGACCCTATAAAAATTATACATAGGGGCTTAGGTACATGGCATGAACCTTTAGCAACATGAGTTGTCCATTGGATAAATTGATGGTGCCTAAATCCCGTATAAAATTACCTCTCGACGTAATGACTGCTTGTCACCTCGTCCCATGCTGGATATGAGGCTTCGTATGTCATCCTAAGGGATCGCGTCCCATTTTTCGACCAAGGCCTGCCGTATGTTATTCAGGGTCATTAAAGATGGGTTGAGCTGTCGAAGTGCGCGTTCCTACATGTCTAACACATAATCAATGGTATTCACGTCCAGAAAGTTTGGCCGCCACCGGAACGTGTCGAGTCGAGTTTCCATTAGGTATTCGTGTACAGATCTTGCAGCGTGAGGTCGGACACTATCATCAATAAAGATTAACTCTGGACCGATGTAGGGGTCACAAGATATGATATATGGTTCAAAGATGTTGATAATGTATAGTGCGACAGTCAGGACCTTTCACGAAGGATGTGGAGGTCTATACGGGCGGTTATCGAAATACCTCCCCAAATCATAACCGACCCACCATCGTATGGCACTTCCTCTTGGATATTACACGCTGAATATCGTTCGTTGGGCCGCCGATACACTCGTGGACGTCGATTGGAGCTTAGGAGGCTGAATCTGGACTCGTCCGTAAATAGAAAACGCGCATATGCGACCCTAGCTGTACGATGACTTTTCGTAAGAGGTATCGCTCTTGCAGGTCTTCATGAACGATACTCGTGTTCGCGAAGCTGTTGTCTGCGAACCGTATCAGTACTTGTCTTTGGAGGCTTCGTGTTTTGAAGCTCTCCATCACTGCGCGTAACTATATATATATATATAAATTAATTATGCAGAAAATTGAACTTATGTAATGATTAGATGATAATTATAGAAATAATATAGTAGCTAGATTGGTGCATTGATATTTAATTTGATCTCTCACATCAATTGAAATAATGTACATGATATATAATTATATAATACAATATGAAAGTATGTATTACATTTGTAAATGGACTTTTAAAATAAAATACAAAAAATTAACAAAATTAAATAAAAATAAACTTTATAAATTTGATGTCATGAAAATTTATGTCAGAGCAGTTTGGATACTCTTTCAGGTATGCCCTGTTTTGTTACTTATATTACTGTTTTTTAAGTTTGAGAAATAGAAAAATTTCTTGTTCTGGAAAGAGAATATATTCATATCGTTAATACGCACATTGAGAAGAGTATCTCGCACTTACTATGGCAGGATTGGATTTTTCGTAAGTTTTGTTTATCTTAAGAAACCTTGGAGCTTTTTAGAGGTGTTCATGTTCCGTTCACTCAGAGACTCGTAGAGATAGGTAATGAAGTATATCACATTGGGCTCAAACGGACTCATTTCTCACTAGATAATATACAGAATGGATTTATAAGAGAAAACAGTATATTAATAAATGACACCTCATAGTCTCAAAGTATAAGCTTGATCACTTACTGCTCAGCACAGCAGACCTATACAATAGTATAATAATAACACTTAACAAAAGATATACCATAAGATATAAATATATTAGATATGTCATAATTACACATCATAGAGAATGTTAAATATAGAATAACACTGACTATATCATAAGAGTGGATAAGATATAATCATATATATTTAGAATTTCTTAACTTGAGGACCCCCAACCGGTCATGGCAATTATTGGAGCAACTCTCTTGGAGGCATCCAAGCAGCTTTCATATGGTTAGATAAAAAATCACCAACGAGGTATTAAAACGTATGATAGGAAGAGGCAGGAATCGGAGAGAATCTGATTCGTTAAGATGTCTAGAACTATATTACTTAACCTCCAGTACAGAATATATTTGATAAGAATGCTGAAATCTTTTCTCTTGTTGAAATGCCAGTTATATTTTAAATACCTATTTGATTTTCCTATATAATATATATATATATCTTAATAAATATTAATAATATATATATAATGATATATATATATTATAATATATATATAATATAATATATATAATATATATTATATATTATTATATTAATTTATTATATAATATATATATATACGTATATATATAATATTATATATATAATAGTAGTAATGAATAGTATTGAACTACAACTCTCGCAGGCGAAAAGAATGTATAGTAGTTATATTATTATAGCTCGGTAGGCCCCGGCCTCACGGACCTACGGGCTAAACACCGGCCATTTTTAAACTGAACCCTAAGGCCCCGGCCCCGGCCCTAAAAATCAGGAAAAACCGGGTTGCCTGCCGGGGTTAAAAATGGCAAATTATAAAAAGAAAAAAAATAAAAAATAATTATTTTAAATATTTTTCATGACGATCTTGCTGAAACTTTCAGTGTATATAGGTTTTTTTTTTTTTTTTTTTTTTTTTTTTTTTTTTTTTTTTTTTTTTTTTTTTTTTTTTTTTTTTTTTTTTTTTTTTTTTTTTTTTTTTTTTTTTTTTTTTTTTTTTTTTTTTTTTTTTTTTTTTTTTTTATTTAGGTTAGTAAAAATTATTTTAAAACCTGTTCTAATAGAATATATTTCAAAGTTATATATCAGAATAAGCAGAGCGTGGAGTATGACTACTATAAGTAAATATACCAACTTTTTATAGAATATAGCTGAAAGTTGGATTACTATTTATATTTCAATAAATTATATATGGGCTTTATTATATTATATATACAAAATAGCCTATATTTAATATTAAGACTTATTGTAGTTATCCCGAGAGTTATAGAAAAAATGTTATATATATATAATATATATAAGCCAAAAAAACTGACTCATACTATATAGAAAAAAAACAAGATATTTAGAACTATGTAAAATATAAAATCCATATACCTTATTTTAAGAGCAAAATACGGTAATTTATATTTTTATAAGATATAACATAAATACAGCTAAGCTAGTAACTAATATATTTCTAAACATATGTTTATCCTATTTTGGTGTGCATTAAGAGAGAGGGGTCCTGGCTAACAATTACTCTATGTACTTTTATTCGATGATGATATCGTTGGTTTTTTGAGATAATAGCCTCAAAATAGGATCCATTGTTATTGGAGTCACATAATTTTCAAAAATTCCTACGTAAAAGTTTGAGAGGTATATTCTCTGCTATCAAAACAAGGGGCATTTATAAAATGCCACTAATAAAAATTGTTTGGCCATAATCTGTTTCCCTCCTCTAAACAATATTAATGAATAAAAAAGTTAGTGAGTAGCTTTTTTTTTAAATAATTTTTTTGTTTTTTTTTTTTTTTTTTTTTTTTTTTTGCAAATTTTTTTTCAATGCTTATAACTTTTTTTTCTAGACGTGAATTCAAAAACCTATTCTCACCAATGGTAAGAAATTGAGGCAAAGGTGGAATTCAGTTAAATTTTCAGCTCATGTGGACCAGTGGTTTGACCTAGTTATTCATTTTTTTCAACTTTGGGTCCAAATAAGTTTCAAACCGTTATAGACTCAAAAAAATGCGTTCACTGAAAATCAACTTCGTTAAGATAACTTCGTGAAAAAATTTCACATAATACTTTGAAATTATATCTAATGAAAGCTCAATTGCAGTGTGTGCAGTGTGTGTTCCGAAAGTGTAGTATAGAATGTATAAAAGGAAATTTCGATGTAGTACCAATAGATAAATGATGTAGATGGTAAAATTTCTTAATTTTCTTTTTTCTTTTCGTGTTTCTTTTGACACTGTGAATGCGACATATTGTCGTTAAGTCTGTGCAGCTAGTATGAATGTGATTCGCATAGAAAACTTCTGTGTGGTAAGGTTTGGATATGTTAGATACTGATCAGAGAGTGAACTCCATAAATAACCGATTGGTTAGATTAATTTTTTGTTTATACACATTGTAATTATGGAAGATTTTTTTTCCCACCTCCTACCCGGCTTGATATTCTCTTTCTAATTTTCTGACTGCAGATGTTAGCATTTAGCTATTTCGAGCCTATCCTGAAACATTGTAAAGTATTCAAATACTGCGACATGAAAGAGCCCTAGAACTATTTTTATAGATCCATCTCCAATTTATTTATAGAATCGACTTTTTAAATGAACAATGTACTAAACAAGATAGCAAATTTAACGCTCCATTAACAGTATAACAATAAATTTATTAATGTTTAAATAATGGCAAGGCACTAAAATTAGTTGCATACTAAAGTTTTTACCGAACCATTGACAAGTGAATAAAATATATAAGCGATAGTAATTACCTTGCAGAAAATATAATATATTCCGAGACACAATTGTTGTGCATCTAGAGTGACATAAATAATAACATAAGTTTTTATTTGTTGCGTTTTAATTGATAATTTTATATTTTATATTTTTTTTTTTTTTTTTTTTTTTTCAAAATAATTTTATTACATTAAATTTGGGATTAGAATTAGTATAATTATAAATGTTTACAGAAGTTATTAGATATAATTTTTTTTTTTTTTAATTTATTTGTACTTTTTTAAATACTTTAACCTATAATCATTATTTATACTGTAAGATTTTCCTTCGTAGGCAATTTTTTTTAATTTAGAGAAAATGCATATAGTATCATTCGCTAATTTAATGATGACACTGTTTGCCTATATATTTTTTCATTTTTCTTCAATATATCTCTCTGGAGTTAAAAGTAAAACCATTATATAGAATCTTAATTTTATCAAAAACACACATAAAAATATTACAAATTAAATTATTAGTGTCTTCTTATGAGAGAACCTCTTAAAACAACTTTTAGATAACCCGTTTTCTTTTCTCGTTGTCACTTGGATCACCAGGGCATCGAAAACATTACCACGGTATAGCCTAGAAATATGGGTGACCGCCGGAGGCCAGGGCCAAATTCCAGCCCCGTCGGGTCCTATATTAATATATATATTATTATATAATATATATATATTAATATAATATATGATATATATATATATTTATAATATATATTATATATATTAGTATAATATAATTATATATATATATATATAAATAAATAATAAAAATATGATAAAAATGATTATTATTGTGCTTGGTCTGGTTAAAGTTAATAACTCAATTGTGTAATAGCTGAGAGACTGGATGCAATCTTTTCATCAAAATATAATTGGTAAAATATTACTTAAAACAGGAAGCTCTTCAGGCGTGGTTTAAGCTTGTATAAATTGAAAGTGATAAAGTTAAACTTCAATAGGGTTTTTTTGAGTTTTTTGTGATAATATATTACTGTTGTGAAAGAAGAGGGTCAGCCTAGTTGATCTTTACATTTTGTCTTGCATGAAATAAACTAAGAATTTACAAGGCTGCTGAAAAGGTACTGAACCTCGTTAAATTATGCAAAGTATTTTGAATCATAGTGGTTTTGTGTTTTTTTTTATTATTTTTTTAGTATTTTATTTATTTTTTATTTTTTTTTTTTTTTATTATATTTTTAAAAAAATCTAAATAAAAAATAAAAAATACAAATAAAAAAAAAAATTTTTTTTTATTTTTTTATATGTTTTTTTTGAATTTCTTTCACTTTTTGATTTTATTTGATTTTTTTAAAATAATAAAATATAAATATCATTTTTATTTTATTTGTTTTATTTTGTCATATTTTTTGATACATAATGATATAACAGATATATTAGTTCCTTCTTAATGTGTTAAAAAACTTTAAAGTAGTTTATATATTAGAAAATATAACTTCCTTATTATTTGGTTCAAGATTTCATATAGAGTAATACAAAAATCTGATCTTCATTAATATAATAATATACTATTTATCGCGAGCGAGTTAACAAAGAAGAATAAAAAAGATCATAACAAATGTAGAGATTAAAAAGAAAAACTGTGTAATTTTTCGGCATTAAAACTTATTGTTCCCTTATCAGATAAACTAATAAGGAACAATAAGTTTAGTTCCGAAAAGTCACACAGCTTTTCTGTTTTCGATTTTTCGATTTTATTTTATAGATAAATAAAAGACCCAAAATACGAAGTTCTTTTTTTTATTATTATTACAAGCCAAAATTTCGGAAATCTTTTTCAATTTTTTAGAAAAAAAAATTTACATTAAATACTTAATACTAAAATTAAAAATCAAATTGACAGTTAAAAAAAATTTAAAGCAATATAAATAAAAATTACTTATCAATATAGGGGAAAACTAAAGTTAAACAATGTAGAAAATAATAAATTATTAAAACAATTTCTGGTTGGTTGACTATAAAAATGGATTAAGCTGCATACAAAGGAACTGAAGAATTATCGCTATTTAATGTTAGGTGAATTTGTTTAATAAATAAAGATACCGAAACTCTCTATCTCACTCTCTCTCTTTCACTCACTCACTCACTTACTTTCACTCTCTCTCACTCACTCACTTTCACTCTCTCACTCACTCACTCTCTCACTCACTCTCACTCACTCTCTCTCACTTCACTTTCACTCTCTCTCACTCACTTACTTTCACTCTCACTCTCTCTCTCACTTACTTTCACTCTCTCTCACTCACTTACTTTCACTCTCTCTCACTCACTTACTTTCACTCTCTCTCACTCACTCACTTACTTTCACTCTCTCTCACTCACTTACTTTCACTCTCTCACTCACTCACTTACTTTCACTCTCACTCACTCACTCACTTACTTTCACTCTCACTCACTCACTCGCTTACTCACTCTCACTCTCTACTCACTCTTCACTCACTCTCTCACTTACTTTCACTCTCACTCTCACTCACTACTTCACTCTCTCTCACTCGCTTACTTTCACTCTCACTCACTCGCTTACTTTCACTCTCTCTCACTCACTCACTTACTCTTCACTCTCACTCTCACTCTCACTCACTTTACTTTCACTCTCACTCACTCGCTTACTTTCACTCTCTCGTACAACACCCAATTTTATATTTACAAGTTAGAGAATGATTTCTAATAGGTGTATGTTCTTTAAACAGGTAATCCTAAGCCAGTTCTATGACTCACACCCCTGTGACCGTCAACGCGAACCCTAAGCATATTCGCGGTGTAACCGACGTACATTCCCAAATCACAATTGGGACAATAATAATAATATTTTACATTGGAACAGGTCAATGGCCCAGGTGAGGGGGGGGGGGTCTTTAAAAGTGACTGGGTTCTTAAAAAAAGCAACATGATTTTCAAATTAGTATTATTTATTAATATAATTTTTATATTATATATATATATATATAATTATATATATATATATATATATATATATATATATATATATATATATATATATATATATATATATATATATATATATATATATTTACACTACTCCATCCCGGCGGCCCAAGTAAGTTACCTTCAAGTACAGATTTAAAAGGGAACGAATCCTCAATCAAAAATATATCCTCACGCTGTAAAAATTGTCCTAACGAATTGTAGGGACAAGTGGCAAAAATGTCACAGCAAATTTTTACAGTTTTCCTATTAGAAAATAAATCGGTGAAGCGACTTTCTTATGCTTAACATGTCTTTTCTTTATTGAAAATTTTACTGTGACATTTTTTCACTTGTCCCAACAATTCGTTAGGACAATTTTTGCAGTGCAGTTAAAATGGCAAATTATACTTATTAATGGTGGATTCAGTCAAACAAAATATAAGAAAATTATTTTTTTTTTTTTTTTCAATATTTTCTTTTTCTGCCAGTGAATATTCATTCATCCACGATTTTGTAAATTATTTAAGTAAATTAATATTGCTAAGAAAAACGGAATATAATAGATTTAAAGTATGAAGGTCTATAATTGTCTTTCAGGAATAGATCTTTATAGAGATGTACTCGATTTTCGAACGTAAGAGTGCAGGTTCGAACCCAAGAGGGAAAACGGTTCTCTCACTTCCAATTTTAGATATTTATACATTGCGATGTGTGTTTCTTACCATATTTATATATATATATATATATATATATATATATATATATATATATATATATATATATATATATATATATATATATATATATATATATATATATATATATATATATATATATATATCCATAACATGGTAAAAATATGGACAAGATCTATAAAAATTTACACCTTTATAAGAACAACGGTCAGCAAGATCTTTATAAACATTTTATTTATCAATTAAAAAAAAGAGCATTTAAAATTCAATACTTTCATTTTCTTTTAAAAATGTCAAAAACGATTTTATTAGTCAAATGAATAATTCTACCAGTTGTATTCATACATTTATGTAAATTTTACTCGTTTTGTTTGTGGTTCCGAATTTTGTATATATATATATATATATATATATATATATATATATATATATATATATATATATATATATATATATATATATATATATATATATATTGACCGACCAGAGCCCCGGTCCCAGCTAAAAATCTGGGAAAACAGGAGTTTGCTTGCCGAGGTTAAATTGGCAAATTATACTTATTAATGGTGGATATAATCAAACAAAATATAAGAAAATTAAGATTTTTTTTTTTGTATTTTCAATATTTTCTTTTTCTTTTCGGTTTCTTTTGACCGCTCCTCTTCTGCCAGTGAATATTCATCTTTGTGTTTTGATTTTAGATGCCCCATAAAAATTTGGTCGAAAAACTTTTACTTGTGGC
The DNA here is from genome assembly GCA_009176605.1 of Armadillidium nasatum. Taxonomy (NCBI): domain Eukaryota; kingdom Metazoa; phylum Arthropoda; class Malacostraca; order Isopoda; family Armadillidiidae; genus Armadillidium; species Armadillidium nasatum. The sequence goes on along the minus strand of SEYY01001857.1, from coordinate 17,753 downwards.
ACCCGGAGATCCTCTTCTAATTAAATTTAGCTATTCGAGCCTATCCTGAAACATTGTAAAGTACTCCCATACTGCTGAAGCTGATCTTTTGGCCATATTGACTGAAAGTATAAACAAAATAATAATTTTCAAATAATGTAGCTAAATGATTCAAGTTTGATACACAGCAATGAAATAGCAATGATACGTATAAATACAGGTTATATTAATAATTTTATATCTTACATTTTTTCAAACTTTAACTTAGGGTCCTAACTAAGTAAACCTGTTGAATCACTATTGTGAATCAGAAAAAAAAAAATTTCAAAAATTTTTGTACTTTTTTTAAAACTTTTATTATACAAAAATGTAATTTTCTGAAATTTATTCGAAGAAAATGCATATAATCATTAGTTTAATAAATTAAATAAACCTCAATTAAATTTATATATCTAATTTTCTTAACCTAAAATTTCAGTGCTTTTGACCTCTTTACAAATTTTAGGCAACCCCGGTCAAATTTGGGAGACTCTTGCCCCGGCAAAATTCCAGCCCAGGTCGGTTCCTATAATATATATATATATAATATATATATATATATATATATATATATATATATATATATATATATATATATATATATATATATATATATATATATATATATATATAACGCCAGGGGAAAATACAAACAAATTTTTTCATCAAAATACACCAAATTTATAATTAATAACTCTCTAAATCTATCTTTCATCTTAATTTTGAAGAATTAACAAAGCTATAAGTTCATGAATCAGGTTTGTCTGATTCAACTGTAAATATATTAACTATGATTATAATGAAGGAGATATGAAAATATATATATATATTTATATATAATATATCAAATAGGATGCTTATGCGATGAGATGATAGAAACAGCTAAAATAACGCCTTTCAAGAAAAAGCAAAAGCTCTCAGATACAAAAAAAAAAAATCTGTTAGCTTAAGCATTGCTAAATCAATGAAAGATCTTCTAGCTTTGAAGAATCACAGTCAGAAGTATATAGATTATTCAAAATTATCTAAAACTCCCACGTTTGGAGGCAGATAAAGACCAACGATAATTGCAAAATGAGCTGGCAAGGACTTATTTAGCATGTCCTTCAACTAGTGTTGCTAGTGAGCGTCTTTCCAGTGGAGCAGGCCTCATTTACGACGAAAAGCGAACCAAACTTTCACCTGAAAGAGCCCAAAAGCTTTTTTTCTAAATAACTTACAATATATTAACTATCAAATAAAATATAATATATAATTATATATAATATATATATCCTTAAACTCCCGCATCTGAATATCCGCAATATATGAATATTATATATATTATAGTATATATATATATATATATATATATATATATATATATATATATATATATATATATATATATATAATATATTTCTATTTATCTCTATCTCTCTCTATGACGGATCTGTAGGTAATAAACAATTCATCAGGAAAAGTTATCAGAATTCTTTATCAAATTCAACCCCGGAAAACTCTGTACACATATCTTAATATTCTCTTTTGCAATTACAATTTCCTCTTATTGCTTACTCTCTTTCATGTTTCATTAGACTGAGTTTTATGTTGTGGAGTCACCTCAACCTTGGGAAATTAAATTTTTTTTTTTTTTTTAATTCAACTTCTATAAAGCTCCCTCTCAAAAACACCCCCCAAAATTCCTAATTTATCCCCAAAATTCCAATTTTATCCCGAAAATTCCTATTTTATCCCCAAAATTCCAATTTTATTCAACAAAACATTGTAATGGAATCCTCACAATGGTTGATATAGAGAGACTTCAAAAAAAGATGTTAATAATGCTAGAGATGCGAAATTCTTCTTCCTCAGTTACATAAAATTGTGCAATTTTGTGATCCTCTTGTGAAGGTGTACGAACTTTAATCTGCCTAGTAAGAAAAATTGCTCCTATATTCTTGATCAGAGGGGCTCTAGTCTCATCACATCAGTCTTTCAGATAAGATAAGTTTGAGTCTAAGGTTAAATATTGTTTTTTAATGTCTAACTCTCGTAACAATTTATTGGTGTAACAGTGGTAAAAGTATTCTATCAAATTTATTGGAAATACAACTAAAGGCGCTAGAGGGAACAGACCTTCATTTTCAGTACTTTTTTTTACGACTCCCTTGAATCACAAGGGATGCGGCCTTTCAATAAATTTTGAGCAGTGATTGGCATCTAAAAACTTTTTATATTCAGTGCATCCTTTCCAGTCACAATTGATCTGTGGAATTCTCTTCTATCTCATTTATATTTTAATCTTTCTCAGTTTAAAGCTTGTATCTGGGCCAGCCTGAGTTATTAACGTTAGGTATAATCTTGTATGAATGACAGGATTATTTATTCGATTTACTTCCATTGAATAAGGTCTTCGACCTTGTGTAAAAAAAAAAAAAAATATAAAAATAATAATATATATATATATATATATAATATATATATATATATATATATATAATATATATATATATATATATATATATATATATATATATATATATATATATATATATATAATATTGTCGCGAATTCGACAAAGTTCTTTTACAGCAGAAACCAAATGGACGGAGAAATTCTAATTCTCCGAATGGCCTTCAGCAGTGCTGAAAGTACTCCTAACGCCAGGGCTGTCAACAATAAGGTTCTTGCAGTATTGTACTGCGGGATGTCTGCGTTGGACTGCGGTGACATTGTACTCTCCCTTTCAAATCTGCCACGGTGTCTCTGTGAGTCTTCTAATACGCTTTGCAAAAGGAAGAAAAGACAAAAAGAAGGGAGGAAGCATCACTCAAGGAAAACAAGAGCAGACAAAGGAGGAGAAACCTTAAGGTTAACTTTATCCAACTTTACTTGGCTCAACTTTAATGGAAGACAATGGCTGTTGGGGGAAAAAGAGAGAAAAAACACTAACTCGAATTAGTGGACAGAAGCAAGACAACAACTCAACAGGCCAATGAAAAGTCTACTAAACAGTACATTTACTACAATCTTGGCAAATATTAAAAGTATTAACAACTAACACAAGCAATGATACTGCACCTCGCGGAAGACATAGAAAATAGTTAGAAATATAAAAGAATGGGGGTGCCAGACCCCGCACGTAAAACATCCTCCCATCCCCGATCACCTCCAATGCTCTTGCGAGATTCCCTCCATGTCCAGCCAGTCTAGGATGGAAACAGGAACGACAAGAATGCTATTGCGAAGGTGAAAGAACTTAATTTGAAAATAAAGGCGTTCACTCCCACGTTCACTTCGCTCTTTAACAACGGGTAAGGTTCTGCAGTATGTAAGTGTAAACGGTTCCAATAATGTCACATAGAGAAATGAAAAACTCTTACTACTTGTTATCATCCTTATACCGTTCCCACGACTTTAAAACGAATCCTAAAACCCTTGAATTTCACCACTCCCGAAAGGGTCCTTTCGACTTACGCGTATCAATCTATATTTTGTATAATATATATTTTTTATTGTGAAGTTCAATAAATTGGTAAAGTTTGCTTTTTTTTCTAGATAATATACTTCTTTTTTTATTACAATTTGACAGGGCTGGTATCCTATTATTTTACAAAATATAAATTGTTACGTGTGCTACTTACGATCCCCAGATAGTTACCGTCTTCTCCGCCCTCTTGCTATTATACCAGCATTTAATACTCTCCAGTGCGGGCTAAAACTCTACGTCTACCGGCAAATTACTGTTGCTCAAATAGACCCTTGAAATTGTGGGCAATAAAATGGAGCATTTGATAACCTTTAAATTAAAAATAAATACAAACTAAAACTCAGTAGGGGTCAAATCCCCTACAATATATATATATATATATATATATATATATATATATATATATATATATATATATATATATATATATATATATATATATATATATATATATATATATATATATATATATATATATATATATAATAGTTTTATAAATGTTTAAATTATAAACTAAAATAAAATTCTATAAAATTTTTCTGTTTATTCCGAAATATGAGTCAAGTTGTTTCAAGAAATCTGAATTTACATCCGGTTGCAGTGAAATTTTCAGAAAATACAGCAAATTTCTTAAAGGTCCGTTCCCCGAAAATCTGAATTTACATCCAGCTCCTAAAGATTTTCAGGAAATCCAGAAAATTTCTTTTGGTTTCTTGAATTTTGTGGAACGCTCGTGTGGAAATAAATATGCGACATAAATAATAAATCAAATTTAAAATATACGTTATCTAATTGATGTATAAATCAATCAGTTATTTTAATCGATCATATATTTTAATATCTAAAACCAGTTAGAAAAATAAAATTTCTACAGGAAACAAAGATTTTTTAAAGACTATGATTGGAATAAAATTATTGGAACCGATGAAAATACAAGTAGAATAAAGAAATGGATTTGTTGACATATATTTTATTTGCTATTAATTTAACGATCAAAATCTGCTAAATAAGGAAACCTAATAAATTTTGTACAAAAAACATATATTTAAGTACGTGAACAAAACGTTTTCATAAACTGTCCTAACCTCCCACTTGTTTGTTTACATCACGTGACTATTCCAGATTCGCTGCAGCAATAAAGTTAAAATATTTATTAAATAAGATTTCGTTGCAACAAACATAAAGAGTTCTTAAATCCGGATTGAAAGATTCTGATTCATGGGACACTTAGCTTGAAGAAACTTCAAGAGCTTTACAAAATTTTTTCCATAAAACATACTTCTAATAAGTTTCTTGCTTTTCGTGGAACGACTGGATGTAAACAAATAACAGTTGAAATATATCAACAAATATATGATACTATCTAATTAAATAAATCATAAAATTAATATAATAACCAATAAATGGAAAATATAGCCTCATTAGGTGGAAAAATAAGATTAAATTTATACGTCACAGACGTTTAAAGATTTGGGTGGCAACCATCATTAAAATTATTGGAAATGAAAATAGAATAATTAATTTAATTCATTTAAGACAAATTTCTCATCACTGATTAGTCTTAATTTGTTGAAATTAGTTTACGTTACGTTATATTTTGTATATTATTATTATTATTATTATTATTATTATTATTATTATTATTATTATTATTATTATTATTATTATTATATATATATATAATATATATATATATATATATATATATATATATATATATATATATATATATATATATATATATATATATATATATATATATATATATATATATATATATATATATATATATATATATATATATATATATATATATATATATATATATATATATATATATCCCCTGGACATTCCTTTTAAGGGCCACACTGCTTTCAGGAAATTCGGGACGGCCTGGCGGCAGTTGCTTGGATACTTGTAGGTTAGAGTGGCCTGACCTCAATCTAGATAAAGTAATTTGGATTTTGCGTGGTAAGGTGTTTTGTGTATTTGATATGACTGGGGGTTGTGCGTTGAGTGGATGATTTGGTTAGCAGGTGTTGAGATTATTTTGTGTTAAGAAAGTGCGTGTGTTTGTTTAGTGATGCGTTGTTTGCGGGAGGTGGAAAAGTTCTGAATATGTTATTGTAATATTGGGCGGAGGATGATGGGGGTGATTTTAGGCTGTGTCTTGTGTGGTCTAGTAAGTTATAGTAGTATGGATGTGATATGTCTAGAGTGTTAGCATAGAATTGGGTTCCTATCATGTCTAAGTGGACACGGATCGGGAGTATATATATATATATATATATATATATATATATATATATATATATATATATATATATATATATATATATATATATATATATATATATATATATATATATATATATATATATATATATATATATATATATATATATATATGATTGTAAAAACAATACTTTGTCATTCCTTTAGAAGTTCTTTCTGTTTTATTGTTTTCATAAGCCTGACGTCATATAATGCTGGCACCCCATAATGGCAACAATTTTTCGTAGTCATTTTTTGTCATTTTTCTTTATTGAAGTCATCAACGCGTCTGCGATGTCTGTGATTGATATTTTTTTTCTCTCTCTCTCTCTCTTTCTCTCTCCCTCTGACGAGGCAAATGGTTAGGCTCTCATTTTATATATATACATATATTTTTTATCTCTTTCACATCCCTGCAGCGCCTTGCAGTCATAAAAGCCTATCTCATCCTTCGCGTTCGGATGCATTTTCACAGGTCATTTATCCGACTCTGAAAAAGTTTTTATAATTACGGTGTGTAATGAGATTTTTACGATTTTCAATGCAAATAAATTATTCTGTGACTGCGTTTCCAACTCGTTACAAGGAGAATTAAATTCTTTTTACGAGATATTCATGCAAAGGTTATGACAAACGTTTCTATTTGCTCGGCAGAACTTGGCGACATTTTTTTTTTTTTTTTTAGCGACCCTTATCGTAAATGGCCATTTAATTATGCATCCCAAAGCGTACTCAGAGTAGCAGTTTAAGTACTGATAAAATATAAATTATAACAACCATTTGGGCTTTCTTATAAACTGTAAAAGATATAAGCGTCAACTTCTCACCAATGATCTTTGACCTTTTCACCATTATAATTGAAGTTTATTTTTTATTTTTATTTTTTTAATTTTTTTTTAATTTTTATTTTTCAAGTTCATTGTCATTCATTCTCATTCTTAATTATTCAATTCAAAGTCATTTTACATGAGGAGCCACGTTTTTTTTTTATCTCTCTCTCTCTCTCTCTCTCTCTCTCTCTCTCTCTCTCTCTCTCTCTCTCTCTCTCTCTCTCTCTCTCTCTCTCTCTCTCTCTCTCTCTCTCTCTCTCTCTCTCTCTCTCTCTCTCTCTCTCTCTCTCTCTCTCTCTCTCTCTCTCTCTCTCTCTCTCTCTCTCTCTCTCTCTCTCTCTCTCTCTCTCTCTCTCTCTCTCTCTCTCTCTCTCATTTTACCAACATTTCTAACAGGAAATTTCATTTGCCATAAAACTTATCATTTTGGTTGCATGTAATATATATTATATATATATATATATATATATTAATATATATATATATATATATATATATATATATATATATATATATATATATATATATATATATATATATATATTTATTAATATATATATATATATATATATATATATATATATATATATATATATATATATATATATATTATATATATATATATATATATATATATATATATATATATATATATATATATATATATATATATATATATATATATATATATATATATATATATATATATATATATATATATATATATATATATATATATATATATATATATATATATATATATATATATATATATATATATATATATATATATATGAAGATTTATTCTGAGTCCCATTTTTCATTGCCAGAGTATTATTTCTAATTGTAACTCTCTTCAACTTTATGAGGAATCTCTTAAGATGGATAAATATGCTCGAAGATAAATGGCCAAATATTGTTCTATACTCATCTTTGTTTACTTCTCTCTTTATATATATATATATATATATATATATATATATATATATATATATATATATATATATATATATATATATATATATATATATATATATATATATATATATATAATATATTGTAAAGAGGATTTAACCTCTCTGCGATGCCAGTCAATACAGTTCCTCCTTGCGTATCGAACGCTGGACCTACTGCATACAAGACCAACACGCTAACCGTA
>SEYY01001857.1:0-7500 GCA_009176605.1 Armadillidium nasatum | reverse complement strand
TAAAAAAATTCAACTATAACATTTCCTATTTTTGGTGTGTATAGAGGAGGGGTGGGGCTACAAATTCCTCTATGTACTTTATTCGATGAGATTCGTTGGTTTTGAGATATAGCCTTCAAAAAGGTCCGTTTTTGGCCAAATTTCAAAAATTCCCAAAGTTTGAGAGGCTATATCTCGCTTCAAACAAAGGGCATTTAAAAATGCACTAAATAAAAATTGTTGCCCTGTTCCTCTTCTAAACAATATTCACAAATAAAAAAAAATAGTAGGTAGCGTTTTTTTTTTTTTTTTTTTTTTTTTTTTTTTTTTTTTTTTTTTTTTTTTTTTTTTTTTTTTTTTTTTTTTTTTTTTTTTTTTTTTCTAGACGTGATATCAAAAATCTATTCCCACCAATGCAAGAAATTGGGGCAAAGGTATTCAGTTAAATTTTCAGTTCATGTGGATCAGTGGTTTGACCCAGTTATTTTTTTTTTTTTCAACTTTGGGTCCAAATAAGTTTCAAACCGTTATAGACTCAAAAAATGCTCGAAATCAACTCAGAACTTCGTGAAAAAATTCACATACTTTGAAAATTTCAGCTCAATCAGTCAAATAATAAAAAAATATTTCAAACAAAATATAAGAAAATTAAGATTTTTTTTTTTTTTTTTTTTTTCGTTTCTTTTGACCGCTCCTCTTATGATAGCGAATGTTCATCTTTGTGCTTTGAATTTAGATACCCTCATAAAGATTTGGTTGAAATTTTTTTTCTTGTAGCACCCGGAGGTTCTCTTCTAATTTTCTGACTGCAGATGTTACATTTAGCTATTTCGAGCCTATCCTGAAACATTGTAAAGTATTCAAATACTGCAGAAGCTGATCTTTTAGCCATATTGACTGAAAGTATAAACAAAATAATAATTTTTTAAATAATGCAGCTAAATGATACAAGTTTGATACATAGCAATAAAATAACAATGATATGTATAAATACAGGTTAAATTGATAATTTATATCTTACATTTTTTTCAAACTTTAGGGTCTTACCTTAGGTAAACGTGTTGAATCACTATTATGAATTAGAATAATTTTTTTTTTAATTTTTGTACTTTTTTTAAAACTTTAAATATACAAAACTGTAATTTTCTGATTTTTTTTTTTAGAGAAAATGCATATAATCATTAATTTAAGTGAATGTTGGCTATTCTACTCCTTCCTTACAATTAAATAAACCTTATATCTAATTTTCTTAACCTAAAATTTCAGTGCTTTTGACCTCTTTACAAATTTTAGGAAACCCCGGCCATAACCCCGGCCCCGGCCCCGGCCCCGGCCAAATTTGGGTGACCCCGGCCCGGCCCCGGCCCCGGCCAAATTCCAGCCCCGGTCGGTTCCTATATATATATATATATATATATATATATATATATATATATATATATATATATATATATATATATATATATATATATATATATATATATATATATATATATATTATATATATATATATATATATATTATATTTTTTTTTTTTTTTTTTTTTCTTTTTCTGCAACATTCGCGGTCTTCAATCCAATTTCCACTTTGTAGAACATCACCTCTCTTTTTCTAGACCTACCTCTTATTCTTGACCGACACTCAGATGTTTGAGTGTTCTGATAGCAAACCATATTCTCGATTTTCAGCCAACATTCTTCTACTAAAATCATTTGTTCTGTTTATTTATCTCTTAATTCTACTGACATGTGACAATCCTATATTCTTCAACTATTAAACCCCAAAATAGAGCACAAGCTACATATCATCATACTAGGTGATTTCAATGTACACCACAGCCAATGACTTTCTTCTACTTCTCATGAAACAGCTGGTGAATGCGCCTTCCATTTCGCTATCCAAAATGACCTTGAGCAGTTGGTGCAGCTCCCTACTCGTATCCCAGATCTTTTTGGAGATGAACCCAACATTCTAGACCTTTTTCTAACTTCTAATCTTTCTCCTTATAATATTAAACTTTCCTCCTCTGGGTTCCTCCGATCACCTTCTTATCTCTGTATCTTCTTCTATCTCTTCAAGTCTTCCAACAGAAAGATCCCCTCTATTGAAAGGAAACGTTAGTGGCATTTCAGTGCCGCAAGCTAGTCGGACTTGCGGTTGTACTTCTTTGATTTCTCGTGGAAAGATTATCTCCCAGTGGGAGGGGTCCCTCGGAGTGTCTAGAACGCATTACTGAGGTGATTCTCTTTGGCATGGAGGCGTACATTCCATTTTATTTCCCTTCTACTAAACCTAACAAACCTTGATTTAACTCTGTTGGTTCTCGCGCTATCCGCGATGATGATTTCAGGAGTTATCGTAATTTTCAAACTCCAGAAACTCACGCAACTCATATTTCATCTCGGAATCGTGCAAAATCTATCCTACGCAACACTAAAAACCATTTTCTCCGTAGAAAATACAATAATTTTTCTGGTTCCTCATCCTCACGCTCTTTCTGGCGTTTTGAAAAAAATATCAACTCTAACTTTGCTTCTTCTCCTTTCCCTCCTCTCGTTTCTTCCAGGCACAACTGCTGTTTTACATTCTAAAGCTAAACTCTTTGCTCAAATTTCTGCCTCTAATTCAATTTTAGACGATTCCGGAGCTATTACTTCTCCCTTAACCCCTTGCACTTCATTTATGCCTAAAATTGTAATTTCTTCTAAAGATGTCATTTCTGCTCTCTCTGAGCTTAACATTAATAAGGCGTACGGTCTCGATGGTATTCCTCCTGTAGTTCTCAAAACTTTTGTTTACGAGCTTGCACCCTGCCTTGGTAAACTATTTTGTCTCTGTCTTTATACTTCAACCTTTCCTTCTTGCTGGAAACATGCGCTCATTCAGCCTGTGCCGAAGAAGGGGGAACCCCCTTAACCCTCCAACTACCTTCCCATTTCTTTGACCTCCATTCTCTCTAAAGCTTTCGAATCTATCCTTAACAGGAAGATTTGTAAACATCTGAATTCTTCTCATCTTATCTCTGATCACCAGTATGGCTTTCGTAAGAAACGCTCTGCTGGTGATCTTTCCCTTCTCTCTGACTCTTGGTCCTCCACTCTTCGGCATTTCCGTGAATCCTTTACTGTAGCGCTGGACATATCGAAAGCCTTCGATAGAGTAAACGTATGCTAACGGGGCAGTGACTAGGCCTAATCTGGCGAACGCGGCTCTTTCAGTGCCTAAGCTACTACACATTGATTTCCTAGAAACTTGTAAAAAAAAAAAAAAAATTCCGAATAATACGAACACTAGTAAAAAAAACGTTTTTATCATCAAAATAACTAAAAATTCTTATAATTCACACTAACACTAATTTAGGTATTTAGGTGATGCATTATTATTATTATTATTATTATTATTATTATTATTATTATTATTATTATTATTATTATTATTATTATTATTATTATTATTATTAAAAGGAAAAAAATACTACTGTCGAAGAACAATACACAATACGTCTTTGAAGTCGAACGCAATGTCTTCTGCGCTTCGCTAGACTCAATTTAATTGATGTTAGTAATTCGTCTTTGTAATTTCAGTACATTAAAAAAATATTCAGCTGAACTTAATTATTTCAATATATATATATATATATATATATATATATATATATATATATATATATATATATATATATATATATATATATATATATATATATATATATATATATATATATATATATATTGGTGATAAGCCCAACATACTTGATCTTTATTAACTTCTTATCCTTCTTGCACTGTTAAACTTTTTTTTTTTTCCTTTGGATTCATCACCTTATCAAGTCTTCCGTGAGCAAGGACCACACCTTCAGTGAGAAGACGTTTCTGACATTTCAGTGCCGATAAGTGGTTTGACTTGCAGTTGTACTTCTGATTTCGCATGTAATGACTATTGTTTTCTTAGATGGGGTATCTCGAAATGTGAAGAGAGCATAATCGAGGTGATTCTCTCTGGCATGCAAGGAGGCGTACATTCCATTTACTTTCCCTTCTACTAAACCTAACAACCTTGGTTTAACTTTTCTTGTTATTCGCCACAGAGATGTTGCCTTCAGGGATTACCGTCGTCTTCAGACTCCAGAAACTCACGCAACTTACATTTCATTCCAAAACCGTGCAAAGTCTACTCTCCGGAATATCAAAAACTCATTTCTCAGTAATAGATACAATAATCTTTCTGGTTCTTTTCCTCACTCCCTTTCTGGCATTTCGCAAAAAAAAAAAAAATCAACTTCGCTTCTTCCTCTTTCCCTCTTCTAGTATCTTCTGACGGCAAAAGAGGTTTTGCTTTCTAATAAAACTGAACTCTTCGCTCAAACTTTTGCCTCTAATTCGACCTTAAAAGATTCCGGGAGTTATTCTTACTCCTTCAACCCCCCACCCATCCACCCCCCACCCCAAAAAAAATCATTTATTCAAAAAATTGTAATTTCTTCTAAAGACGTCCTTTCTGCACTTTCTGAGCTTAATACTAAGAAGGCGTACGATCCTGATGATATCCCTCCTGTGGTTCTCAAAACTTGTGTTTCTGAGCTTTCACCATTCCATGGTAAACTATTCGTCTCTGTCTTTCTACTTCAACCTTCCCTTCTTGCTGGAAACGTGCACTCATCCAGCCTGTGTCGAAAAAGGAGAACCTCTCTCAACAATCCAACTACCGTACAATTTCTTTAACCTCTTTCCTTCCTACGAAATGCAAGTTCCTTAACAGGAAGATTTGGAAACTTCTCAATTCTTATAATCTTCCCTAATAGACAGAATGAATTTCGTAAAAAAATTAGCGATCTTCTTTCCCTTCTCTCCGACACTTGGTCTTTCGCTCTTCGACATTTCGGTGAATATCGAAAGCTTTCGATAGAGTCCAGCACAAAGTTTTGATTTCTAAACTTCCCTGTTTCGGAATATATCCTCCTCTCTGTGATCTCTCCCTCTTTAAATTCCTTTCCGGTAGTTCTATAGCAGCTGTTGTAGACGGTCACCGTTCATCCTTTAAATTTATTAATAGTTTCGTACTCAAGTTTCTGTCCTTTCCCCAACACTTTTCGACTTTTCTTAATGACTTTCTTTCTACACTTCTTCTCCAATCTATTTTTATCCTGATGTCTCCACCCTTCATCATTCCTTTCAATCTGAAGGACGTCCCACCCAACAGAAGTTAATTGCCTAATTGCCTTGGAGCAACTAACCTCTGACCTTTTTCGTAGTTCAAATTGAGGCAAAGAAAACATGGTCGTTTTCAGTGCTTCAAAAACTCAGTTCTTCCATCCCTCTATTCGACACGACCTTCCACACAACTATGATATCTTCACAAATACACATCCCAAATCTTTGTTTATCCTTAATATTCTTGGAATCTCTTTTTCTCGTGATCTTTCTTGGAAAGATCGCATTATATATCTTTCGAACCAAGCTTCTAAGAAGTTGAGTGTTCTGAGGAGTCGTCGTAATTTCTTCATGAAACCCCAGTTGCTTGCTCTTTATAAGGGTGTTGTTCACCTATGTATGGAGTGCACCTCACACACCCGGGGTGGTTCCACTCATACAGCTCTTCGTGAAAAGGTAGAGTCTAGGGCTTTTCATCTTATCAACCTTTCTGCTCTCACTAATTCTCTCCAGCCTCTTACTACCCATCAAATTGTTGCGTCTCTCTCTCTCTCTATCTCTCTCTCTCCTATCGCTATTACAATGGACACTGCTTTCCTATACTCTCCCTTTGTAAACCTCCTCAAATAAGAAGGGCTCGTGCAAGAAGCCTTTCTACACAGTCTCATCGGTTCTCTGTCCAACTTTCCGACCCCAGACTTAACTGAAATGCTCAATCTTACATGTACTCTACAAGTAAAATCTGGAACACACTCTATGTCTGTTTTCCCAAGTATTGGGACATGTCTGCCTTTAATTTCCCCAACTTTAGTGGAAATTAGTAGGCATCAACTAGCATTTGCCCAGTATAGGATATATATATATATATATTATATATATATATATATATATATATATATATATATATTATATATATATATATATATAATATATATATATATATATATATATATATATATATATATATATATATATATACACACAATTATCCAAGCCTTTCTTGTGATATATATTTTTGTCTTTTTATATAAAGGAAAAAGATTTTCGTGCCTTTGTCTGATAATTTTCAGGTCATTTTATTTAGTTTTAAAAGAAAATAAATTCCATTTAATTTCCAGGAACCGTTTTTAGATTCTCAAAAAAATTTATTATCGATCATTTTTATCTTTTGTTTTAATCTTTTATCGTCCTTTGCTATCTCTATCTTTCTTCCACGTTCTAATGTACACACACAAACACACACACCTATTATATATATATATATTATATATATTATATATATATATATATATATATATATATATATATATATATATATATATATATATATATATATATATATTAATATATATATATAATAATATAATATATAATATAAATTATAAATAAAAAAATTTTAAATAATAATAATAATAATAATAATAATAATAATAATAATAATAATAATAATAATAATAATAATAATAATAATAATAATAATAATAATAATAATAATAATAAAAAAATTCTTTCTTTACAAATTTTTCTTTTTCTCTAATATTCGGGAAACTTCTAAATATCATAAAACTCCTTCGTCATATCACCCCATCACATTCTACTTTATGATTGGTCTAAAACATTCCTTATCTGATTCTTACACAACTGACTTTATAATACTTCAAAGAGATCTCTATCTTAGACTGTAAGATCTCTCCCTGGTGAAAGGTACGTTTATTTTAGGTTCCTATTTTTGTTTCCCTCAAGAAACATAGCATGTTTTATATACCTTAGGAACGTAGTTTTAAGATTTAAGATTTTTTTATTTCTTTAACAATTTATTTCATTTATTTTATTTCTTAGGAACGTAATTCAAGATTTAAGTTTTTTTTCTCATTTCTTTTAACATTTTATTTCATTTATATTATTATTATACTATTTTGCTAGTGATAGATAATAAAATTACTAAGCTTTATTAATAGTATTTTCTTGCATTTAGCAAATCTTTATTATTAATATTTATTTTTTCATTATCTATTTTACGATTTTAATTTTTTCCATATGGTAATATGCAGTTACTTTTAATGTTATTATCATTATTATTATTATTATTATTATCATTATTATTATTTTAATTTAAGAAGTTCCGTCTTTAAAAAAAAAAAAAAAATTTATTTGTAGGTATTTTTTTTTTAAAGCATTTTATTACCATTTTTACTATTGCTTGCATTTCATAACAAATATAATCATCATGATATGTAATCATCTATTTTAATTATTATTATTATTTATTATTATTAGTTATTATTATTAGTTATTATTATTATTGTTATTATTATTATTATTTTTATTATTTTTGGGATTTTTTATCTCTCTCTTCTTCTTTTTTTTTTTT